>RJWH01002561.1:0-221599 GCA_004363575.1 Solenodon paradoxus | reverse complement strand
TCTCTCTCTCTCCTCTCTCCTCTCTCTCTCTCTCTCTGTCTCCTCTCTTTCTCCTCTCTCTCCTCTCTCTCTCTCCTCTCTCTTGCTCTCTCTCACTCTCTCAGTGGCAAGATGCAAAATGTTGACACTGACAGGTATCAGAGGTGACTGCAGGATCGATATCTCTCTGACATTGTCAGGATTGCTCTGGCAACCTGCTATATTCGCACCTGCCTTTTATTACTAGGTCATGCAGAAGCCAAGTTCCTGAAAAGATCGAGCTTGAGAAGCATCTCACTGGTGCCTACTTAGAGCCTGCTCCTTAATAAATTCACAGACGTGGGCAAGGCAGCTGACAGGCGAAGCCCCGTGTCCAGCTGGGGAATCGCTGACATCTCCTGTGGGCGCTGGCACCTCAGAGGAGGGTGTGGGTGCCGGTGCTGGCTGGATACACAGGGGCTCCACGGAAGGCTGGGGCCGGCCGCCGAGGCACTATGGTGTCTCTGCACTGGAGCAGGGTCTCCGGGTTGGTACACAAACGGCTTTACTGGCGTGTTGCTGTCACACCTGAGGCCCGGAAAAAGGCTCGGCCAAGAAAACACAAGCCCCATCTGCTCTGGGGACTCTGGACACTTAGCCAGGGGAGGGCGTTCTCTGGGGCAGGCAGATGGGGACAGTTGGGCACACTGTCCCCTAGGCCACAGAGGGCTGAGGCCCAGGAGAGCTGGCCCTGGGAGTTCGGACTCTTCCAAGACTGGACTAAAATGTGGGAGCCTCATCCTGCCCTCTCTTTCTCTCCATTTCCTGTGTTATTTGAATCCAACCCTAAGTCTTGTTCTTGGAAATATCTGGAAATGTACAAAACGTCTCTTGTAAAGTCTCTCTCACCCATCTATACCAGCGTTGCAATTTTTTACAATGTTAGGAAGGCACTATGATTTCTTCCATACAATCTGAGCACATTTCTAATTTTTAAATAAAGAGAAATGGATATATAACATTTTAAACTTCCTAAATTACTTTTAGATATCCTTTCAAGTACATATATTTTAGTGAACAACGAAGCTACTTTTGTTTAATTATGCATTTATTTTTCCAAATAATCCCCTCCTCATTTCAAAACGTTTTTTTATCTGAATGACTAAGGTTTTGGAAAAAAATCTGAGAGGGATTATTGCCAACTTCCGTCTCAGTGCTGTGGGGAACCACAAAGCTGTCATCATCCCTGGCTTGTCCTAATAAAACCATGGTGAGCATACACCGTCATCTAGTCACCATCATCCTTGTCATCCTGAGGACACTGAGGCTCAGAGAAGCTAAGTAATCTCAGATCTGCTCTCAGGTTGGTGAGAGCTGACAGAAATGTATCCCCCTGACTCTCACTCATAATGGATTGCATTCTGACTCAAGAATTGCAGCCTTTTCTCTTCCTCAAGGCAGATTAAGGTCCAGACAATGTCGATTTCAACTTCTATGCCAAATCTGAAAGATTCCTAGTGGCACAATATTTAAACAATACAGAAAGGCACTTTGTGATCACCTAGAGATGTTGCTGTAGGAATGGTAGAAGCACATGTGACTTATGTTGGTTTCCCTGTTGAAGGATCTGTAGCAGATGCCTGGTGCCTTTTCTTGAGGGACTCCTGCAACAGACACAGTCACTGGCTTCAGAGCACCCAGATCAGTCTCCGTGAGTCCTGGGTTCCCTAGGATGACACTAGGGACATAAGATCAGTTATCTGCCAAGCTTCTTCTACAGCTCTGTGGCATTCTTAAGAACTCTGCGTTAACCTCTGTCTGAATGTCTTGAAGGTCTGGGATGCCCAGACCCTGCACCCCATCCATCTGAGGAAAACGTGCTGGGATGGTTCCATGACTTGGGGAACTGAGCAGCAGGACTCAGGCTCAAGTGAACAGATCTGCCTCAGTTTCCCTGTGGGCTTGTTGTGGTACCTCATGTTAGTGAGGAGAAGCAGAAAGCAGTCTGAAATAAGAGTAGCAAGTTCCCTACAAAATGACACTTGCAAAGCTAGGTTCTGTATGATTTAAGCGCTGGAGTGTGTAGAGTTAAATTACATAATCAATAGTGAGAAAAGCCAGAGCGTGCCTTTGTGAACTGGAACCAGAGAAAAATTTCCTGAATTTCTATAAATAACTTCAAAAGCAAATAGCACAAGGAAAAATAATGACTTGGAGTATGTCGGAATTAAGGATTTCTGTTTAATGAAAGGAACAGTGGAAATGTTTTCAAAATGGTTGATTTCTTAGGAGAAGATACTTGCAATGTATAAAAAAACAAGGATTTCTTTTTAGAAACAAATTCTTCAAATCGTTAAGAAAGTGAAGAGAGGCATAATGGAGTAGAGGCCAAAGACAGGAACAGGCAATTTAAAGATGAACTCAAATGACTATCAGCCCCTGGAAGAGAGCCTCGGCTCATTGATGCTCAGATAAAAACATGAAAATGATGAAAGATGGAATAAGATCACTTTGCACCTAATGGGAAGCTGGATCAAATCAAGTGCTGGAGGAGCTACTGGGAGCTGACAAATCCTATGGGAGTGTTTCAGAAGAGGACCTGGACACACAGATTAAGTAAATGGTATTCCTGTGATCCAGCAATTACCCTTCTGGGTCTGTATCAGCTCCCAGTTATTATGTGTGTCCATCTGTGATGGTGCCAAAGGGGAACAAGACCTGCTGAGTGTTGTAAGAAGAAAGGTTTTTGCATAAAGAGACATGTATGATCTTAGCAGCACAGTGCTGGCTGGGAAGGCTTCGAACTAGAAGACGTCACACAGCATCGTTAGGCTAAGCTAACAACAGCTGCACATCTTGTACCAGAGACACAAAGAGAGCGGTGCCTGAGACACAGCCCTGTGCAGTGACTGCAGTGGGGAAGTGGGGATGAGGACTAGGCAGAATGAAAGAAGGGATGGAGGAACAAGAGACTCCTTGTGAAAACCAGCAAGGAAATGGACCATAAAAGGAGGGTGATTTGCTCTTTCGCCTGAGCTTGAATAAAAAAAGAAATAGACAAAGACAAGAGGATTTGAAAGTTTAGAGACTTGGACCCTGAACCTGATCTTTCCCTTCTTTTTTTCATCTTCCTTGTTTCTTTTCTGTGCGGTTAACTAAAGGTGAGGAGAATGACCCTTGAAATCCCCTCCAGTCTAATATCGATGATGCGTCAAGTAGTTTCTTACAGCATCCTTCTGGTACTGAGCTGCGCTGGCCAGACAAGACACGAGAGGGCGCTCCTTGTCCGTGGATGCAATTATCCTGGCTGTCACTCCAAAGTCACATACCACACACACACACACACACACACACACACACACACACACACACACACACACACAGCCCTTATTTCATGCAATTCTTTCACTGCTTGTGAAATATAAGCACACCTACCATGAGGTTATAAATGTCACGTTTTAGAGAAGTCTTGAGCCAGATAAAACCTCTTCAATGGGTGGTTTGATTTCCTTGCATTCCCCAAATACACCAGTGCCGTCTCCCCCTTGCTCTCCCTCACCCACTTCCACTCACAGTCCTATCCTGCCATACCCGGTTTTCTGAACACGCATCTGCAGGATTGAGCTCCCACCCCTGCCTCTGAATGACGATACTTAGTGTGGACAGGGTATTTGATACGTCATTGCAGATACTTCTGACACGTTCTGGGCTGGAAGAAGCTCGCAATGGCAGACACCAGTTCATGACTGCATGAACCATTAAAACTCACAGTAGGGCTTCTCATTGCAGGGTGATCTCCCTTTCCCTGTGGTATGTAAAGTCAGACCCCGAGGATACAGAAATGCTTTAGCGTGGGCCTACCTCTGTGATGGGCAGCCAGAATAAATCTATTTGATCATTTTTCTAAACTTTCATTTGTTTTTTGAATATGTGGATTCAATATACAATCTGATTTCTTTTGAAATAAAATTTACTTTATGAACAAGGAGAAAACGAATTAAAAAAGTTCTCTAAATTTGTTCTGGAGTGAAACGAAAGCTATCAAGAGCCACCAGGGCAGCCAAGGTGACAGAAGGTACAAGTGTCCAGTTCACATTCCACCTCTCCACCAGATCACTGTGTGAACTAGAATTCATCAGTTACCCTCCATCTGGAATGAAAAGTGATCTCTCTGAGGTCCTGTCCACCTCCAGGATCCTGACCCTGTCAGCCTGGGCAGATCTGCCTTGTGCTGCTGGAAGATGCTGGAGATGAACTAGGATGTCTCTCCAAGTTGGTAGACAGGTGGATTCTGCTCTCCCCTCTTAATGAAGTTGCTCATTGGGAATGCCTTTTGAACTTTAACCATGTTAGCAAAACAGACTGAGAGAAGAAATTTGACATGAGACCAAAATCTTCTCTGAGGTGTCAGAAGAATGACATGAGAGAAAAACTCAACATGGGCTATAAACAGGGTCCTCACTCACCCTGCTCACTTAGACCCTGAGGACCAGTACAGTCTATCAGCAGGGCTACTGCCTCCCAGCCAGACTTGTGGAACTGAGCTTGTATCAACAAAACACCACCACTGGTCAGTGCTCTCACTCTAAGGTACACACTAGACACCTGTAGTGGCCTTGTTAAACTGTGAACTCTGCCAAGAATGTCTGGGGTGGGAGACTGGCACCCCTCGTTTCTCAGAAACTCCCAGGTATAGGACTGCAGCTGCAGGTGGACCACACATGATGTGGGAAGGTCTCAGAAGGGAAGATGACATAGGCAGAAGGCCCATGGCTCTCTGTGCTTAATGGACCCATGATGTCATTTCTACTTTTCATGGAATGGCTTTTCCTAACAGGTGACCCTCTCCTCTGTGGAATACTGCAAGTGTTGTATTGTTCTGGAATTCCATAGTCACATTCCATTCAACTAGGTCCTCCTGCATCAACCAGCAGAGTACCGGAGCCCACTGTGCTATAGAGGAGCTTTAGCCCCTTGGAAATGAACATGTTAGCATACTAACTCGTGTTGCTAGAGAACCTGGTGTCACGGCTTCTCTGCACTGAACACTGGTGGGTGTCCATCCACAAATGTGTTCGTCACTTACTCACTGAGGGCTCCCGCTCTCAGCCAGAATCAGATTCAGAATGAGGATTCAGCTCAGACCTTGAGTTCCAGTGCAGATAGAGATGTGAGAAGAGCGTACCTACAGGAATGCATAGTGTGAAGCCTCATCTACATAAATAGTGAAAACTATTTGCAACATTATTTTAAAAATCATATATAAATTGGAAGTTTGAGAGCTGGAAGGGATCATTGCATGCTTGCATCTTTCCAGATTCCCATGTTGAAGTCTCTAATGTGAGTGTATGCGAAGGGACTTTTGGGAAGGAACTAGATTTAGATGATTCTATGAAGTGGGGCCTCACGATGAGGTGCGAGGATGAGGTTAGCATCTTTTACAAACAGACCAGTAAGGAGAGTGCTTCACAAGCCAAGAAGACAAATCCTACTAGACCCCATAGTGCGGACACTTGATCTTAGAATCAGCCCACAGAACTGTGAGAAAGAAATGTCGGTTGTTTAACCCAGCCCAGCCCTGCCCCCAAGCCCCTAGAGTGACTGGATTCGGCTGAAGCCCTGGTACTGGGTTTAGAGACCATGTGGCACCCTCAGTCCATTCCTGATTTCACAGCAAGGCACTCCTGGTTTTACTGGAGAAGGACTCACCCATGGGGTAGAGGAGGGATGGCAAAAATCACGCTTTATATGTACAGAATTTGTGCTTCTGTCAGGAAAGACCACACCTACTCACGCCACAGCGCCCAGACGCCTAACCGACGTCCCCCTGGGCACTGCATCAGGTACTCATTTACCACAAGGGCTTCCCAGCAGACTGCACTCCTGTGACCTGGAAGTGAGTCTGCTGTTCCCTTGTATGCTCAGTGGCTGAGTGCATGCTGGGAAGCACATGCTCACTGAAGGCGAGTTGAATTCTGAGTGAGTGGGGGATAAATGAAGTGTTTTCACAATCACGTATTTGACTGTCACAGCTCATTTTTTGTTTTATGCATGTGGGGTAAGTTGACCTCTTCTTGAGGTGACATATGGTAGCTTCTAGCAGAATCTCCTAAGTAGACTAAAACGTCCTATGACATGCACTGCTACCTCCCATGCTCCCCTCTTGTAGTGCCCGCCTGACCTCATGGGGAGGCCAAGAGTATGGTGAATACTGATCCTTGCGGCCTATTTCAGTGGTGAGTGGTGCTCACCACCCACCCACGAATCTCAGCCCTGAGCAGAAGAACAAGGCCAGAGAATGTCTACATCCATCCACTGAAATGTTGTGTGAAGTCCCAGCAGTGTTCCCCCACACCCCATGCCTGCCTCCCTCCTCTGCATACACTCTGCCTTCTTCTGGAGGCCGCCCCTCAGCAGCTTCACACACCTTTGTTGTCTTTCAATAGGTCACGATTCTCTCTGGATGGAATATTCTGCTCATCAAGCAAAAGTCTGCCATCATGCAGCCCTCTGAAGAGCCACGTCCTATGGGAAGCGTCCCCCAGATCCCCCAGATGTTCCTGCCTCCTTCCTCCAGCTTGTGCACATAGATTTCCATTTCACTCCTCCCAGCCTGTGGCCACTTCCTGACTGGAACTGTTCCTCTGCTGGGAGCTCCTTGAAATCACAGCAGTGTGACTGAGGGTCCACGTACCCAGGGGCTAGCCCCTCCCACACCTCCTCCCCGGGCCTGGATGCCTGGCCCGGGCTTAAAATGTATGTTCCTCATCCAGCTCTTAGAGAGGCCACGCCTACACTCGTCCATGAGCTGTCCGAAGGCTGCAGAGCACAGGCAGCCCATGGCTCCCTGGGCAGGAGCGCGTACTGGACAACAGCCGGGCTCTAGCGGCAGGTTCTTGTTCTGCAGTGTCCAGAGAAGGGAGGCGTGCCCTGCAGGAGTCTAGACCACGGGAAGAGAATCCCCCACTCCACTCTACCCACCCCTGCTCCCTACCTCCTACTCCTTCCCACCTCCTGCCTCAGTCCAGCTCAGTCCTCAGGGTTCAATGCCAGCCTTGGGGCGCACGCCCCTGGACATCCTGCCCACCTCCCCGTCCCAGGGCTAAAACCAGCCTCCTCCCACCTGAGATGTCAGGACACATTTCTTCCAACCTGGTCAATGACCATAGTCCAGCCAGAGTCCATGTCATGTACACAAGCCCCAGGAGACTGACCAGTTCTGGGAAGGGCCATAGGAGACTGACGAGCACCCAAAAAGTCCCCAGGAGACTGAAAATCATGGGAACAGGCCCCAAGTCGGCCAGGCATGTGTGCAAGTTTGAGCAAGCGCAAAGGCCCAGCCAGGTGAGGCTGACAGCTGTGCACGGGGCCTCCTCGTCCTGGAGGTCCATGTCTGGCACGTCTTCAGGGCATGATGGGGCTAGAGAAGCCATTGAGAAATACTATCCTTTCCTGTTTCCTTGAAACCTAAGGTGAGACGTGTCAGGGCACAAGTGCTCCTCCCTCCTCATTATACTCATTCACACACCCAGACTAACAATCACATAAACACACATGTACACATACCCATTTACAATCACACAAATGCACAGACACACATGCATATATTCATACAGCTCCACACACTCACATACATATATGCACACTCAAATACACCCAGACAAAACACCCATACAGTGGTCAGTCACACGTATGCATATCCTCACAGGCTTTCACATATTCACAAATGCATGCACACACTCAGATACCCCACACATATGTACACAGTGAATGTACTCATACGCATATGTAAACAGACATATTATACACCCTCACAGTTTACCATATGCATATGCACACACTCAGACACACCCACATCCCTCCCAGTATACATTCACACTCACAGACTCATTCAGATATACCTGCCCATTCCCACACACACATTCACATACTCGCACACACCCATGCACACACACCCCACTCCCATTCACAATCACACATGCACCTACTTAACCACATTCACACTCAATGTGCACCCACATGGACCTTGGTGGATTGGAAAGCACAGTCATTAAAACACAACTGTATTTATTGAATTTCTTCTACCTGACTGATATGGGAAATATGGATTAACTCACCAAAAAGTGGACATATTTGCTACTTTGTCAGCCACCAATCTTTTCTTTGTCATACCCCATGATCACGAAGGGGCTGTCATGCATGATTTTCCTCTCGCTATCCTGGAGGGGACTGTACTGTGGGAGGGACTGCTGGGCACTCTTTGGCTGTTAGCTGGCATGGTGATGGGGGTGAGAAGGAACTGAGGCCTGTCTGCCTATGGAGATTGTTTTGGGGGAACCACCACTCAGTCCTCCAAGGAGAAGAGCAAATCAAAGAAGTATGGAGATTTAGAGTCCTGAGGTCACTTTCCCTCAGAGATCTGAGGTACCTGACCCAGGAATTATACTCTAAGGTCATTTTTTCGGCCATTTAAAAATCTACATTTAGTTGGCTTGCATTTTTGTCACTTGTAACTTAAAAAAGCCTGTGAGTGCATTATAGGAACAACTGTCTTTTGTTTTTGTTTTGTTTTGTTTTTCTATCTTCTAGCATGAACATGGATGGCTATTAGGGGACATGAGAGAATACACCCAGCTAAGAGAAGACCAGGTAGTGTCAGATGCTCTCCGGTGGGCCTGAAGGGCTGTGAGAGGCAGGAGATCTGGCTTTGGGTGAGAGGAGCAGCATTTACACAAGTAAGGATGTTGAAGGAGGGACGTAATGCCTTTGGTAGACTTCCCAATCTTCAATGATTTCTCCTTTCTTTAAATTGTTATTGTGTAAAGAATTCATTTGGCAATTAATCTTATACAGTCTTGTGACATCTTTCTTATTGTTGTCTGGAATTGTTATTTTAATCTTTTGTTACTAATTAATTTTTTGCTTGCTCCAGTCTTGTCTCCCAAACTAGATGGCAAATTTTTGAGAGCAGAGAGTCTTGCTCATTTTTAACTGGCAAGCAAAGATCAGATTCTACCAAGAATCTAGAAGATCCATGGAGAGTAGGTCTTATTATCCTTATTTTGTAGACAAGGAAAGTGATGAAAAGAGGGTACAAGCTCAGCTAAGAACAGTGAACAAGCAGTGTTTGTTCTGAATGGCTCTCCTCTCACAGCCACGTGCACGCTAAATACTCAATAGGCACCACGATTCTCATCATTCTTCATCACTCTCTTAAGATGTATAATTAAAATTTGATGAAGGTCAACTTTAAAATTCAACTTTTAGTTTCCCATAAATATCTTAAGCTTCAGCTAAGAGATTCAGCTTAGACACAGAGAACTTCATATATAAGAGGCAAATATTGACCCAGGCATCTCTTGAGGGTGTCTAAGTCTGAAAGCTTGAAGCACTTCATCCTTTAAAACGAAATTGAAGATTAGGCTGGGAAGCCAATGTGGGGTTCACAGCACATCCTCATGGAAAGACACTGGGGTGTCTAAGGCAGTCAGGAGAGGGTGGTTGACCCAAAGGCAGACTGATCCCAGCTCTCATTCTGAGGTCCCCAAGCCTTCCACACAGTGAGTGTGAGATTGCCTGTTACAACAGTGCTTTTTAAAAAATATAAATGTGACATCTATATTTTCTGTTTAAAACATTGCCAGTTTTGCATTAGAACTCAATCAATAATTCACTCATTAGTGAATGCCTACCATACGATATAGATCTGGTATAAAGAAGATGATCTAAAAATACTGACATCAAAATCTCAAGCAAATTTTGCTTTCATTCCCTGAAGAATAAAGGTTAAACCACATGTTATGTCATTCAAGAATCAAATATCTTGTTTCAAACTGCATTTTCAAGTTTATCTCCCTCGCACCTTCCTTTGGTGTAAAAACCAATTAAAAGGACTCCTTGTTATTTAATGTTCAACTTCATCACTCTTTACATTCATTTCCTCACTATCTTTGTCAAAATATCTTTGTCTTCTTATTTCCTCGTCGACGAAATACATTTCCTGAGAACCTGATATGTACAGCGGGTTATTGGCCTGCCTGCACGAAGCTTCCTCTTACGTCCTGCTATGGAAACTACCTCTCTTCTCTCTTTTCCACCCTGCTCCTGCATTTTCCATCAGCTGTGCACATGTGACTCCACCCACAGCACTAAGCTCCTAGAATTAGGAATGGTGATTTCTTTTTTTTTTTTTTTTTATGATGACTTCAACACCTAGCACAAAGAGCAGACACTCTGTTGATTTGATGTGAAAGAACTTTCAGTACCTTTAGCAAGACAAACCATACCCAGCAATTAAATAATAAGGCAGCGCTGTCGCCTATTTAACACCATTACATACTCATACACCAAAGTACCAAAGCATGTGATATTGATGAGCAGAAGAAAAAGCAATATAAAATAGTGCTGCATGAAGGAAAGACCACATATAGCAAAAGAATGAAAAAGCTATGTATACCTAAAACAAGTATTTGGAATTGGACTAAGACCTAAATGACTATTCTAGATTGAAAAGGAAGTGAAAGATAAAGGGATTTTCTAGGTCTAATTGTAAACCCACCTGAATGAATTTTTGAAATAGAAAACAATCTCGGGGATCATAGGTATGTTAAATGTTCAGTAACCAAGACATCCTTGAAGCTAATTGATTGCTTAATTAATTTTTCAGTTCATCTGATATCTAACTCAGCTCCTTCCTGCTGCTCTTGAAATCACTTTTCTCTTTATTCAGTCCTCAGAGAAAATAGAGGGCATTTAATGATCCCCCTCTGAACATTTCTGAAGATGGTGTAAAACAGTGTAGAGAAAGGCTTTTAATAACATATCTCAACTATGCAGATCCAAAGGTGATAATTCAAGTGTAGTTTTAAGATTTTTCAAATACCTTATTCTATCTGCCTTGCTCTGATGGTTTCTATGAACACATTTTCATTTTCTAAATCTGGAATTAGTAGAACCTACTTGAAAAGAGATATTACAGTCAAACAATGTTCTCCGTTTGAGGTGTAATTATCCCCCTCCCTTTTTGAAAGCCTAACATAAAATGTGATGTGATTTTATTTTTTAACTTTGCAAGGGACATCAACTTTTTTATATCTTCATTTTCTTTTTCTCTGAGTTTCCAGCCACTTGGAGGGCATTATAAACAGGAAAAGAAATGCAGATAAGTTCAATTTCCAGTTTGCAATAAATAGTCAGTTTATGGCCTGATAAATATCCTCTTTTTTATTCCATCTCCTTCTTGTGGCTGAAGAGTCTGTGAACGACTGGATCTTGCCTTTGCATTTGAGAAGGAGTCTATGATGAGACTCTGTCCTCCCTCCACACACCCCTCTTCAACCCTGTTATGGGGTCTCTGATGCTCTGAGCTCTGACGCTCTTCCTTTGTTCCTCTGTGTTGTTGAAATGCTACCCTAATATAATTTCATGAACTAAATTTTCACTGTGTTTGAGCTTACTCCCAAATCAAAACCCTTCTGGATATTACATTAACCCTCATACCTGAGTATACACTTAACCTGTCTCAGATGAGGTTGCACTTGAGTCTGACATCAAAAACGTTAGCACTGCGAGGACTATTCAAGAGCATCTAGTTCAAACCTGTAATTTAACTCAGGATGAACTTACAACCCCAAGAGGTTAAGTGACAGAAGGAAAGTCTCACTGCTGCTTAGTAGCCAGCTCATAGCTGCATTTAGTTGCTGTTAATATTTCTGTTTCAATATTTTTATTTGACATTTTCATTTTACTTAACATTTTCAAAGCTGTTCTTTCTAAAATTGCAATTTCCAGGAATATGTGAATAGGTGTTTCAAATGAAAAGGAAAAAAAAGAGTCAAATAAACTTATAAAACACCAGTTTAACCTAGTGTTTTATAAATGTATTTAATAGGTTTATTTACTACTGGGTTTCACAAAGAGTTTAAAATGTTTATTCTTTGTGACTCTCAAGAATGAGGTATATTAGACACAATTTGTCCAACCTATTTGGCTACAGACCCTCAAAAATTATTTTTAAAGGCATTCCTTACTACACTTAGAGGAGTGTAGCCGAGAAGAGTAAGTGGGGAGTGCTGACTTCTGCTAGGATGCTGAGGAGTAGGAGTGTTAGCTCCTGGAGATGGCCTCCATGGATCTCGCTTTCCTCCGCATTCTTATCCCACATTCTCGCTCCACGATCATGATTCTCACCCGTGCAATGGGAACTCTCCCATGGCACTACATTGCCAGAGACTATATAAGTAAGTAAGATATCTAAGATATAATTATCAAATTGGACTTATGACACCATGCAGAAGCATCTATGACATAGCACAATAAATACATGCATGAAAAAATGTGTGTAAAGAGAAGATCAAGGTAGGAAATAAAATGCCACTACACAGAAAGGCAGTACAAAAATAAATGTTTTAAAGTCTTATATGAATGTGAGCAGTGGGTGATAAATGTGTTGCTGTGCTATCAACCAAGAGAAAAGGAAAATGCTCTTACAATAGGCAAGTGTTTGGAGGAGTAAAAGCCTGTCTGTTTCACAGGAGAACACAGCCTTTCTCACAACAGGCTCTACCAGGAAACTTCATGATGTTTCAGCAATTCTTAGCCACAGACATTAGGGGCACATTTGTCTCCCACTTGGTTGCTTTCACGAATTTCATAGTTTCTGTAAACCATCAGTGCATCCACACAATGGTCAAGATGCAAAATCCACTGAAAGATATGTCCACATGTGGGAAAACATTACTACCCTGAAACAGCAGGGTCACAATGTAGGAGAGTCCCAGCTCCCCTCTGTAACAAACACTCTTTCATAGAAAGCAGCTACTTTCATTATCTGTTTCTTTTGTGGCTGGCTAATAATGAAGAAGGTAATGATATCAAAAGGAATTATAATAAAATAATTTGATAACAAGCTAAAACATTCAGTTGCATTAGATTAATTCACATAATGAATTCATTATATAACCTGGATAAATAACTCTTCCAGCAATTGGATTTTTATTAAAAGTGAAACAATAGAAAAAAAAAAAAGATAAGATGTGCTCCTGGAATGCACTTGGAATGCAGGGAGTCTAAGCTACCAACCCAGAATGAGAGAGATGCTTTGACCACCATTTGAGTGAAGGGTATGATTGGTAGCTCTTATTAAACAGGGATAATGAGTGATCGAGTCTCCATGTTCTAATATGTAAAACAAAGTTCAATAATTTCATCTCACAAAAATTTCAAAGCAAGTGATGTCAATCATCCATCACAACAATAAAAATGTCTTCAAAAGTTCCCATAGGAAGGCTAATACGATGTAATGTGGTTTCCAGTGAGCCCACTGATATATACCAATTGCCAAATGCATCACAATGTAATGGAATGATTTGACCCACTGTATAAAACTGTTGGATTTAAGCCAATTAAATTTTGAAGGACAAATGCCAAAGAAAACGAAGAGCTAATTTTGAGACATTCTTTCTGATAATAGTAAATGAATAGGACCAATTGCCTGTTGAGATCATTGCTACAATGTGACAAGTATAAATACACAGAGAGAGTCTGGAAATATGTCAAACAGGCATATGTTATGCCAAAAGAGAAATGCTGAGTACATTCTGAACAAGAAATATGTGTTAACAATAGTTGAATAATCTCCCAAGGTAGTATTTGGGAAGAAAATGTTCTTACCTAGATAGATGAGCTATATTTTTTATAGTGAAATGGTAAGTATTTATTTTGTTCTCCTTATCAAGTAGAAGCTTCTTTAGGGGTAAGTATTAATTGCACTAATTAATGAATTCACTCACGTGTTTGGAGATGCTGACTGATTACTACCAGATGATAGCATTCTCTCTCAAAGCAAAACAAAAGACTTCTGACAAGTCTCTTGCTCTCTAAGGGTACATAATCTAGTTGTTGGGGGAGTTGCATAGCTGAATTCATTAATAAATAAGGAAGAATATGATTAAGTGCCTGATAAATGAAATAGGCAATAGCTACTTATTGAAGTTCAGAAGAATGGGATACAATTGGAACTAAAGTTATCAGAGAAGGCTTTGTTGAGAAAGGAAGACTTAACCAATCCTTTAAAAAAATCACAGTGCTTATTATTGAATAGAAGCATTGTGGAAGGGAACTGGAGAAGAAGGAATAGTATAACAGAAAGTTTCATTAAGACTCAAAACCTGACATCTACTTTCCATGATACTATTATCTTATTAAAGTTGCATTCTATTGAGGGATACAATAATTATTTTAAAAATCACCCATGTGAATTGTCAAGAGCTTCTTCCTTAACCAAACTAGTCAGTTTCCTCTGAATGTTCCTCTCAATCAGGCCTCATTTAAGACACTATCTTTGACCTGAGACCATTTTTAGCAAAGAAGTCTGCTGAGATTGTTCATTTAGGATCCCCTAGTACTGATACTGAGTTTCTTTTAGTAGTTTTCTACCCATTTCCTTACTTTCCCATTGACTATAAATCCCTACTTAACCTTGTTGTGTACAGTCTCTTCCCTCTGTCCTAATAATCTGACCACTCTTGAAATCACCTGGGAAAAAGTATTCCTTGTTGTTTTTAATAGGTATACTTTTTTTTTTTTAACTGTGGTAATCTTGTGCAGCAGATACATCTATGGTTATAACACCACAGTAAAAGGAAAAGAAAGGAATAATTTCCAGAGGAAGTAATTGTTGAAGTGCTAATCAGGCATGAGTTGCATTTGATGAGCAATAGTGGAAAGAGCACTGCAGAAAGAGAAATAGTGTGTGTTCAAGTCCTACAAGGCAAGCCTGAAGAACTGGTGGAAGCGTAGAGTTGTCCACAGCCAGAGAAGCAAGGAAATTCAAGCATGGGTGCACAAACACCTCAGACTCAACAGATGCAAATATGAGCTCCACCTTTCTCTCCTAATCTTTCCGCTTTTTATTTCTTGCATCTCATGCTTAAACCACACTTGTTTCTTCTCTTTGAACTCTGATTGGTCAGCAGTCCTCATTGCTGCCAGTGATTCTTAAAGTTCACATTCCCCTTATATCTCACCTAAGTTATTAAGATTATCTTTGGTTACTTTGTCTACTTCTTTCCAACCTATTCTCCACACTATCAAAATGATATTTGTACAGTTAATCCAATAATAACATTCTCCTAATTGAGACACATGTCTGGATCCCACCTTCTAAAACCCAGTATCCTTCCCCATCACTTCTCATAAGAAGCATTTCAGGTTGTGCACCCATCTGTCCTTTCAGGCTAAAATTCTTCCATGTCCATAGAACCTAACAGTACCTCTAAATTGTCATACTAAACTTTCCAGGAGTTTCCAATGGAAGGAGACTTTCCCAGGCTTCTGTACTTTGGTAAATAATGCATTTTTCCTTCAAAATTTTCACCTACAAAACCTCCTTCCTACACAATTGTGTGTGCTCAGACATGCACATGTATGTCTACATATCTTTCAGCATTGGGCACCCTTCCCATCCCTTCCCATGAGTCATGACCCTCTCTGACCTCCTGCTCCTGTGCACAGTTAGACTCTCCTTTGTCTATACATTTTACATTTCACCTTTCTCTAACACAACTCACAACATAGCTTTAAGTAATTTGGGAACAGAGGTTTAATCTTGCTATTTTTATAAGCTCAGATCTTAAAATAATTAACCTGGTTAATATTTGGTAATTACCCTATGACAGTACCTCCTTCTCCTTCAGGGACAGGTTTCCAATATACTGTCATATGATCTTATGACCATGTGGATGTGACTATGCCACCTGACTATGGTTAATGGCACACTGGTGGGCCTCTAACACAAACTGAGAAAAATAGAAATCTGCCCTGAAATTTATGGACTGAGAACCACAGATAATTTGAGTCAATCAGAAAATAAAGATCCAGAACTCTCATTTTATTCATTCCATGAAGAGGAAGTTAGCACAAGATTTAAAAAATTCAACATACAAGTATCAAAGAAAGAATATGGGAGAGCAAGAGTGGTAGTAAGCGTAAGAGTGGGTTGGAGATAGGTGGGGAGATGGGTAGAAAGGGAGAAGAGAATGAGGAAGGAGTTCTGGTAACAGAACTTGAGTCTAAATTCTAGCAATCTCTGGGGCCTACCTATACACTTTCTCTCCTATAACTTGATTATAAAAGATATTCAGTGCCATTTTTGTAAATATCACTATTTTTCAAAACTAGTTTGAAATGGATCTGTGAATCACAACCAAAATCTTTGAGGAATTCATTATAACTCTATTGACTATGATTTGCTAATCATTTATTACATTCCCAGCACAACCTCAAGTAATTAATGGTTAGGGTTTGACTCTGTTTTCACAATGGTCTATGAGATGATGTTATCCTCAGAAAATGATGGGTCCTGACTTCATACCCAGCTCTGTTTCAACAGCCAGCAGCAAGCTAGTAGTATGCATGCATTAAATATAGCTTTAAAAAATACATATTGGGCACACACTAGTAGAGCAGTGGTTATGTCAATCGCCTCTGAAGGAACAAATAACATATCCCTGGTTTTGAGTCCTAAGTCTAGGGTGAAGCAACTAATGTGAATAACTAAAAAATAAAATTGAGATAAAGTGTGTCTTCCTCCTCTCTTTTCTGCCTGCCTGCCCTCTTGCCTTCATTCCTGCCTGTACCTTTTGTTTAGAAAAACAAAACAAAGCAAAACACGGGTTTACTAGAGTATAGAGCCTAGTTCCAGAGAACATGGTAGACTGATATCGAACAGGGTCTTTTATACCAAAGTGATGAATTTACATTTAACTTTTTAAACTGCAACCAGTAGAGTTCTTAAAGGTGATAGAAAAAGAAGGGTTCATGACTCACATGCTGTCTCTGCATTAACATCAGTACATTCAATGCACTTTAAAAACAGAACAGATACATCTTAGTTGTCCTTCCAGGAAACATAAAACTAAGTCAAAATTCAGACTATGAATGAAAGAATAAGTTCAGTGGCTGCATGGGTTGTTCTTTGAGTGCTAAAAATCAGGAGACCTGGTGTATCTAAATATTATCCTTATTTTAATAACATTCTATTTATTTGGTTCTGTTTCTGAAAAGATAAAGGTACGGCAATAATTACGTACATGTACTGGATGATGTGAGAATAGCTGTTAATTACTTTGCTTTTGAGGCACTCAGATCAAAGTTTCTTTTGGTGGAGAAGTGGTACTTGTTTCAACCAAGAAAGTCAGTCATAGGAAAACACTGAACACCAAGCAGCAATGTGTCAAAGAATGCATTTGCCTAGAGTTAGTTTGCTTACAGGCCAGATTTACCAGGTAAGGTTTAAGAACACAGAAAACTCCAGAATAAAAAAAATATATAGAACTAAGGGTAAATGTTCATGTATTATTTCCAAGCCTAAAATCCTTATTAATTCTGCCAGATCTCCCAAGGCCTTTTGCTTGTCATTCCTGTTTGTTAGCCCCTGCAGTGTCTCCCTCTCAATGACCTCCATGCAAAGGCACATGCATTGTTGATGTTTCTACAAATGTGAGTTTCTCAGAAGCATTTTTGAGTGGTTTATCTTGTTAGTAGATTCTGTTCTGCTGCTTCTATCTTGATGCAAGGTTCTGGAAGAATGCACAAAGCATGAGAACTAAGGATGATTCCTTGTTTATTCAAATAGCAGCCGAGAGCAAGATGATACCAAATGACAACTTATTAGGGAATCAATGTCTGGAATGAACTATATGCTTACACATTCAAACACCTGCCTTAAAGTTCTCTTGAGAGGCAGAAAATGAGTTAGCAACAGCAGGGTCTTGAAGCATGTATCTCGCAGATGTTTGAACCTGGGAAGAAAATTTCATGAAAACAAGAATGTAAAGAGAGTACTGGGATATAATATTAAATTTTTACCTTAGTGATTTTTGAACGCTGGGCATTCAAATAGCAGCATGTTTGGACAAATATTCCTTCACCTGGTTGCTGGTAGTTGGAACAAAGCTCAAATGTGCCAACACCAAGGTATCTTATTATATCATGTATTATATCCCCAAGGGGAAATTCAAATGTGTTATTACTGGAGATGTACATCTATGGTGATGTCAAGGCTCAGCAGTGGTACCCTCTTCATCTAGCTGGTCTGTTGGCCCAAACAGCATCATCCTGAATCAAAATATAGTGAGCATGTATCTAATGAGTAAGATGGTTTCTAGTCACACATTCCAATAAAACGACCCTTCTGGACCAATTTATTGAGAGTAGGATGATTTTAATGTAAATGATTCTTGTGACTGTATAACTCTTCTTGACCAGGGGAAGCAGGGCAGAAGGAAGACCAGGAAAACTAAGAAGGCAAAGAGAAGAAGTCATATGACCTCAGAATTTGGTAATAGGGATGAATTAGATAAAATCATGGTACTTATATCATCACTATCTTGCAAAATAATAACAAATATTTTAAGGGAGGGAGTAAAAAATGAATAATTATGTAATAAATGGGAGAGTTTATGTTTTAAAAGTACTTAGAAAGCTTATTTAATTTTGGATCTAAGTAAGCCTACTTTAAATCTACTAAAGTAGAAATAAATTCTAAGTTTATTTCCAATATCCAAAGGAGGAGAGAAAAATTTTTGGCATGCAAATGACAAATATCTCATCTGTAACCTTCAATGCATTATTTTTTTTATTGTCATCCAAAGGGCTAGCCTACTCAATCAAAGCTATGGGAATTATTCAGAGGATAAGAAAAGCTCTTAACTATATACTATGTTGAGAAATTCATATTCTGCAACTAAGCTATATTTGATTTGGCTATCCAAGGTTATACATCTGTACAAATGGGGATTCTGAAATATCTCTAAATGAGATAGATTTATCACCTACAGGCTATAAAGCAGGAGTAAAGCCCAGGACGCTATGTTGGGTTCTAAGCAGAGATTCAGCATCATTCCTCTTGGTAATAGAAAATAGAATTACTAGTGGCTTCTGGGAAAATTATCACTGTGAAGTTGCCCTAGTTATTGTCATGAACTTCTCATCAATGCTAAACTAAGGGCATAATGCAAATAATTACTACACCTAACATTAATATAAGCAAAACACTACTTTATCCTAATAGTGATCTGGGGATTCCTAATTTGAGACAGTAATTTTTAACTTACGTATTTGCTTAGGCTTATATTAAATACTTGTAAACTTGTAGCCTTATTATTTATTTCACATTAATCAAACTTTGAACATCAGTTATTTTTTTTTTTTTGCAGGAAATACTTAAGGATGCTTAACTACCTTTTTTTGTAGAAGTAAAAATTGAGTCACCAAAATTCACATTGTATATTGAGATTGAGTCAAGAACAAGATCTAAAATGTGTCTCCATTTAGTATGTTGCTCCCTCTGTACCAGGGCACTAGAAACTAAAAGCCTTAATGATACTTTATCTCCACCCTCCAGATTTGCAGTAGGTGCTGTGAGAGTGCAGATCAAAAGAAGAGAGCCAGGCAGATAGGTGCAGGTTAGAATAAAACAAAGTGTGATGGGAAAAATGACAAGGTGAAAAAGCCTTTTGTTCATATAATCGAACATAATTTAGTAGTAGACATTTTATAAGTGTGTATTGTATCACTGAGTGTTCTTTTGCAAGATTTCTTGTGTTGTTGTGCTAAAATTAATTTCATTTTGTCTCAATCAATGAATCATCCCACTTGCTATTACCTACAGCCCTTCCTAGCAGCCAGGGTTCTGGCTACATGCCAATGCCAGGTTGGCATTGAAGTAAGTAAGGTTGCTGGTGTCTATCCAAATGTTCAGTCGAGGTAACTGAAAAACACACCAACACCCAGATAATAATTTTTAAAATTCTCTCTCTCTCTCTCTCTCTCTCTCTCTCTCTCTCCCCTCTCTCTTCCCCCATGCTCTGAAATTACCTCTAGCTTATTTGTCTGGCTAGAGGTTAATGGAACACTAATGATTTTAATGAGCCTTTCGCACTGCAAGTTTTTTCAAGAGAGAGATATAATAGCTGTTTTCCTTTCCTTTTAATCTTTTTCATCATTCAAGATTTACAGGCTGAGACGATTAGCAACTTGTGTTGCTCTGTCTCCCTGCTCTGTCACAGCCCAGTGGGTAAAAAGCAGGAGCCCATTAGACAGCTTCACATGTCCACAGGTGAGATCCCATGGATGAATGCAACACACTGCTTCTTGCCAGAAGGCATAATGCTATTCAGGGAGAAAAGAGAGAAATTAGCAATCTGTTGATGAAGCTTTTGCATAGCAGGAGGCAGCAGGAGCTGTCCAAAGTACTGAAAAGTCATCCCTTTCCCTTCATTAGACACAGGGTCCAGGCCTGTCTGAGAGCCACAAAACTCAAGGAGTTCAGTCTAGTTTATCGCACCCTCTGACCGTTTAGTTACCAGAAAAAAAAAAAAACTTACTCTAACTTCACAGGGTCCTGGCAAAAGCACATTTTCATAAGACAAGTTAGTTAGCAATACTTTTTAATTTTTTGGACATTATCCATTTGGTGTTGGTTTTGATAGTCTTTCTACTTTGAAATGTATACATCCTAGATGAAGATGGTAATTAAAACACTCACTTGCAGTGATGCTAGGATGGAAAAAAACACTGAAATTAAAATACGTTCAAGATTTGAACTAATCTTAATTCTGACTCAGCTGGTGTTAGGTTTTATTTCTGGTGAAAAGGGCCTATAAATGCCTTCAGCAAATGTTTCAAGAAGGAATTCAGAGCACTCAAGGGAGAGGGTTGAGGAATGTGACATTTCACTTTTCTTCAGATTGTTTATTTCTTTTGTATCTAAAATGAATTTTAATTAAATTGGTTCACATGGTTCACAACCAAGTTATAGAGAAAAATATTAAAGACCCACATAAAAAATAAGGAACTGTGGGTATAATTTTCCTATAAAGGTCACTCTCCATCAGAATTCAACCATTTATGCCAAGTAACCTAAGAGGTAATGTAAAGCAAAATAGTAATAGTTCAAACCAAATTTGAATAAATTATATAATAAATATGGTGGGTTGTTAGGCACATTAAAAATTTTCTAGGTATACTTAAATGTTATGGTATAAGATATTCTTAAAAAATAATAAAAGATTTTCTGCTCACCTACTATGTGTGTTTAATTAACTTTAAGCTTGGTGAGGTAGGTTATGATTTAAAAAAAATATTTGAGAACTAGAGCTAAAATGCAGGGGAAAACACACATCTAAAATAATTGAGAAAACAAGTATGCAACTGTGATGCTGACTGGACGCACACATTTCAAGACAGAGGAAGTTTTATTCAGACTAAATGAAGTTGCTGAGGGCTTAATTTGAGATGTCATGAGTATAAATGAGATTTATATAATTGAATGGTATCAAGAAGTCATTTTTAAATTCAGAAAATAAAGAAAGATGCAGATACATATAATCATTGCTAATACATGCACGTCACAGTCATTGGTTTGTATTGATGGGGAGATGTATTGAAATGATCAGAAACCAAGGTAAGGGGATTTTTAAGAGACAACAGCCAAAATCCAGAGGTGGAACCAAAACAGAATGTCAAGAATATAAGTATTAAAACATACTCTGAATGAAAACATTAAGATTTGATGACAGATTTGTTTTAGTAGAAGAAAAAAAAAGAAAGATTCAAAGAGGATTTGGAGTTTTTTTAGCCAGGGCAACTGGAATTATTGAGTCATACATAAATGGAAGAGGGACAGTTCTGTAGATGAATCAACATGCTCAATGACACTTTTCAAATAACATAATATTTCATCTAGATCCACCATGGGTCTGTCTAAACTGAATTATTTAAATGTTTTAAATTCCTTGTTCTCCCTTCTAACAGTTGCTCCTATTGCTAAATAACACATACATAATCTTACACTAATTTAACACTAATTTTACCAATTTACTTCAGACAAAAAGTCACTGGAGAAAAGGTGTTTTATTCATGTTCAATTGGGGTATTATTGCCAAAGTATACTCCTACCATCTATTTGGGGCTGCAGGTTTCTAGAGGGAGAGAATTGTACCCCTTTAGTAAATTCTGTCACAGTTGGTAGAGCACCATGCAGATACATAACAGGCTTTCTACAAGAAATGATGATGACAACTAGAAATAGTCTCAAAGAATTTATCAAATGCCTTAGACAGTGAAATCAAAGCTCGAGCTTTTATGCACATCACATCCTTGTTTTCTAAAGAAATAACGAACTCCCCAGCAGTATAAGGAACTACATAATTGTGTATATGGGGATGCAGTGCTTATAGAAATGTGCTACATCCAGATGGCAAATGGGATGATGGCAAATCCAGGATGAGGAAGCAACTAATGATACTTCAAATAGCAAACCACAGAGCAAATGTAAGCACAAATGACATATCCCGGACCAGACAATGGAACACATGCCAAAGTCAGCTGCTTGGGATGGGGGAGGAGGAGACAAAAATAAAAAGTAAATATACACTACATAAACATAAATACAAATGCATGATGCTACTTCAGAAGCACTCAGTGCTTTCAGATCCATCATCCTTGCCACTCTTATTCCCTCCTCTGATGTAACCTCACTCAAGATGGCAGAGATTATCGCCCATGTGCTACACTAGAGAAAGTGATGGCCTCTTTATCAATTGCTCTGTAGAGAAAACACTCCCAAGAATAGTTATATTTAACTCAGTAGGTGATAGATAATCCTCAGTGGTAAGTCTCAACCTGAGGCATCTCCTTTTGGAAATTGAGGAAACAAACCCAAGAGTCTGTAGGTGAATCATGCCTGGATCAAGAATAGGAACTCTCCCTAATCACAGGCTAGCTTTCTTTTTTGCATTCGAGAGAAGGATTTCAAAGGTCACCTACCAAAGGTAGAACGCTGGCTACTTTTAGAATGTCAGTAGTACATAAATGACATTATTTAGATAGAAATGCCAAGGTACATATAAGTAAATTATTAACCAGAACTTACATGGATTGAAGACTTCTGCATTTTTATTAGAGGGTATCTGTCTGAATTTAAAGCTGTTGTTCTCTGATAAGGGGAGGAAGAGAGCCCTTCAACATTGCCTGGACAAAAGCTGAGATAATGCTTTTTAAACAGGCAAAACACCCTCCCTGATTTATAGAGCCACTGCTGTCCTTGTCAGTGCTTCTGGAACTCCTGATACAGGTTGTATGAGAAACTTCCCATCACACATGAGCATTTCTGGCCCTAACGTATTCATCCAGACTTATTCGTGTCAGCCTACCGGAGCCTGATTTTCTTTGACATGGACAAGACAGCAATACCAGAGCAAAGCTTTTCTTCATCACTATTGTTCACTTTTTCTCTTCAGAGTCACAGATGCTTTGTCTAAAGAGCCTCAGTGACTCAGTTTCCATTTCCATGTTATCATTTCTTTCACTGCTGCTGATTTATAACTGACTGTCACAAAGTGCTTTCAGAAAAAGCTGCCATTATAGCAGAATGATGCTCTCTTGACATTGAAGATTGGAATCTACACAAATGTTCTATAACAACTCATTTTAATGTTTGCCTACTTGTCTTCATTTATTTTTTATTTCTGATTCCCAGTGTACTCGAGACAGAGGGAGATTTGCTTCAGCTCAGGGAGACATGCCACAAATCTAGCTGAGACCACAGATGGTGTGGGCTGGGTTGACTACCTCTTTTTCAGGCTCTGAGTGGCTATTGGTATGCAGCACACAGCCACACATGCTCATCAAGATTGTTAAAGGAAAGGGTTCAGGATTCACAAAAGCACAGCAGCCAAATTATTCTTGTTTATGGCAGGAGAGTGTTCACTTTAGATCAAGAGAGAAGTATATTAACAAGGAAATAAGCCTTGAAGAATATTTGCTTCTTTTTCCCTTTAATTTCAGAGAAAAGACCGGCATGCATTTGTTGATCAGTGTCAAGGTATATTTTCTATTTAAGCCAAGAGGCAAATTTCCTGTGAATTGACATGCAACTGTATTTCCATTTTTGATCCTAGAAGGTTCTATGCTTCTGGGTGGCCCTATATTACGAAATTGAAGAATTACGTTTGCACAGGCATTTGACTACACACTTACTTGGTGGGCTATTGTCAGACTTTTGGTCTAAGAATAACACCATAAATATTCATTCCTTGCTACTAAAATAGCAGCCAACAGTTTTCTCAAAGTCCCTTGTAGTCTCCTATCCTGATTCTAGGTTAGAGTGCTCTGCACTTGGGCTTTCCAGTGGTGCAACACTCAAACATTGGTGTTCTAGTAGAGAATTCACTTTTACCTCATGACTGGCTATCCCATGATGAGCTTACACTAAGTATCAGCTGGCCCTGCATCAAGTCACCACTGACTCTTCTGTGAACTAAATACAAATGCATCACCCCTTAGAGATTTGAAGACCCTTTGAGACAAAGACCACATTTAATTATTTTTACCTCCTTCCTGTTATCAAGCATAGCACTTTGAAAGCTACAGGTGATCAAAAATATGCTTGAAATATGCAATGAAAAACATTCTTTCAGCCATACCAGACAGTGGAAAGCTATACTATTCTCTGCATACCTCATTTGCAGAAAGACTTGTGGCACTGTTAAGTCCTTTTCAATCTTCAAGTTCTCATGATGACATACAGTCAAGCCCACTGCCTTGTCTGCTCTTTTCTTGAACTTTCGTGGCTCATCTCAGCTCCTGATTGGGTTAAATAATCTCTCTAGCTCATATACTTTTCTTTCTGTGTTCTCTAGTCAACATCCTATCACCTACCCTCTTAGCTTTAAAGGTGTGCTTTTGTTAGTATTGATAAACTGAGCTCCTTGTCATTGTCCAGGACCTATCTATGCGTATGCCTGTCAGGAATCATTGTTGAGCAATGGATGAGATCAGATTCAGAAGAAGAAATGAATCATTGTAGTTGAGAGAAGGAAGATAAGTTACCTTATCCCTCCCTTGTTTTATATTTGAAAACCTATGAGGCAGGAACAGAAAGCAAATAGAATTCATAGCACTTAACTTTAGTAGGCTTCTAGCCCAGTGGCAGTTCTGGCCTCCATGGAACATATGGCAATGTGTGGAGACATTTTTGATTGGCATGGCTTAGGTGGGGTGAGCTAGTGACATCTAATGAATAGAATCCAGGGAGGCTAAACATCCTATAATGCACAAGAGAGGCCATGGCTATTAAAAATTATTGAGTATAAAAGGTCAATAGTCCAAAGGTTCAAAAACTCTGTTCTAGTCCATTAAAGCAACATAAAGTCAATAGACAAGAATGGAATTCAAAGATAAATTTTATATTTTGAGTTAAGTACATTCTCCACAGAGAAGGATGCTTAGGTTAATGGGTACCCTTACAGTGAAGGTGATGTGAACAAATATTAATGAGCAAATGTGGGACCAAAGAACACACATTCATCAGGTGTGGCATAGCCGTGGCCTCCGGCATCTTGCTGTTTCTCTCACGGCATTGGCATTGGCACACTACTTGGTCACTCAGGCTCTGAGTGTTTAGGTCCTGTGGATAGTTCTACATTTATTATGAGATCATAAAGTGCGTTTTCATATTGATGAAGGCAGTATGATATTTTGAAAAGGACTTGGACTTAAATGTCAAAAGTTCTGGCTCTTAATTCCAGCTCAGTTGCTCAGTTTTTATATGACCTAAAATAAGCTATGTCATTTCCATTCCACTCAGAGTCTTCTTCATCCAGTAAACATCATGGTGGCCTTTGACTTCAAAGGTCATAGTTTCCAGCTATGATAATATACAAAATTTGTTTTCCTTCCGCCAAACTTCTTTTCTAGCTCTAAGAGTCAGACGAGGAACAAGACGTAGTAACTCCTATCAACAGTAGTATCCTCAGTGGCAAGACTTAGTAAGAAGAGCAGAGGTAGTGGGGAAGACAGAAACTAACTGAGGTGGGGCTAAGTTCATGCAGTGAGTCATATTGGGATAGATTTTTGCCTTTTGCCATTCATTAACTCCAAACTACTGGGCAGTTATTTAAACTTTTTATTTTTCAATTTCCTCATCTTTGAGGTGGTGTCATAATAATAATGCCTAACCCATAGGTTAGTGAAGGGAAAACTGAGATCATATGCAAAACACATTTAGGACATCTCCAAGTAAGGAGCTAAATAAATCTGAACTGCAAATGTAGTCTAGTTTCTGGGTTAAAGGTTAGGAGTAATGTTTTGCCTCTAAGACCATCCAATCTTCCTAGAAAATAAAACACTGAATATTCTTTTTTACAATGGAATAGAATTTACAACAAGAATTATTTACAATAGAATTTATAATAGAATACAAAAAATTAATCATTTACCCACTGGCACTGTACCTGATTTCTCTGTCTATTCTAGTTCCATGTGTCCCTCCACTATGATTTATACAAAAGTGCAAGTGTGCCTGAACAAATATTATTCCATTTAATTTGCTTATGGCTGGGGAGAGAGACTTTCCAAGATCACAGTCTCTGCTTCCCCACTCTCTGAGGTCACTTGGATGCCTCCCAATGTTAGTTAGTTTAAGGCTTTCTTGGATTCCAGCTCTCACATGGGTTTCACCAGTTCCACCACATGGTCAATGTAGTATTTAACACCCAGGAGGGGATTCTTTCACTAGGATGATGCTTTCATCCACGCTGCCCATCTGGAGTTCTTTTTAAACTCATGGAGCACCACCTGCCTAGGAAAACAATAAACGCTGGTGACTTTCCTTTGTTATGCAGACAGGCCTCCCATAAACACAGTCAGTACCAAGAAAGAGTTTTTTGTTTTTGTTTTTGTGGGCGGTGAGGTGGGTGGGGTCTGATGCTTCATAGATTATAATGGTTCTATTGGGGACCAAGGGAATTACATTGATACTTGATTAGATTAACACCTATGATTGACACCTGTTAATAACTGCAAGATGGGCAGAGGATGCTTATATTGTCAGCCAGCACTATCTATGAGGGCATTTTTCATCAGCTTTGTCACTCAAGGGCAGCAGGGAAGGATATTATTTTTTTTTCAGATGTTGTTATGGGTCTACAGACACTGGACTGGGGAAATTGTCCTGTATATCCATCTTCATGCTGCTTCTTAGGAAATATATTGCCAAAAATTGCACATAATATTCAAATAATGCATTTATACAGTTTATGACAGTGTTTTGACATGGTGATAGGCAGCTTGGTGACAAAGCTATTTATTCCTTATCTTAATCCTGAGAGTATGGTTTCATTAAAATCTTTTTATTACTTTGTACTCTTTAAACATTCTGAATAAATCTCTAAACATTCGTAGTTGAAATTTATTGACTCTTAGTCAAAAAGGGAAATCGTTGCTAAAAGAAATAAAGTATCTCATGTCACTTGGAAAGCCTAGATGAATGTAAAAACACAGAAAAAGAATGTTAATTTTTAAAATTAGCTACTGTGATGCTGAGTATGATAAATATGAGTCCAATTTGGAAAGCAAATAATAAACAGTACAACTGGCTAAAAAAATTTTGTCGAAATCACAAAATCTACATTTCTCCAGACAGGAAATAAAAGACATCCTTTGTAGATGTTTTATTTTCTCAGAAGAAAGAAGACTGAATTTTGAAATAAAAATAACAAGGTCCCCACCAGAACCCGAGTGAAGGGTCAGTTCAGCCATATATTTGGATGGATGGAGGTCCTGAGTTTAGCAAGTCCTAGCCAGGAGGGAACAAGTTGCATTGTCACTCATGCTGGGATTCAGTAACACTCCTGCCCCACAGAGCACATTACCCTGTCACCCGCACTTCAGAAGAAGTGTGACCTTCTAGAGAGCCAAGGGCATGCAAGTGAAAGGACACTAAGATCCCTTTAATTACACAGGCTCAAGGAAGGGAAAACTGTCATTCTTGGTCCTGTGGGGGCTTTCACAAAGCCTGCCTCTGCCAGCAGCCCCTGGGAAAGAGGCTGCAAAATATGTCTTTCCTTGTTGGGCAGATCCTGGTACTTATAATTCTTACCTGCAATTTATGCATGATTACATAAATTATATAACTACAGATAAAAGAAATAACAATTCCTCATTTTTACAGTTGTGGAAGCATGCCCAGAGTGACATGGCCAGCATGGATAGCTCCCCTGATTTCTCTCTGGATTTGTATGTATAATAGGGATCCAAGGGAACTTCTTTCATCTTCTACGCCTTGTGGCTAAATTGAAACTACACCAAATGCATTTTTAAATGCCTCATTTAAAGGTCAGTGATAGTACTAGTATACTTCTAAGTTACCATGTAGGAAATTAGACCTAGAGCTAAACTGGATCGGTAGAAAATTTTTAATTCAGTTCTTTCCCTTTGCCTTATTTTGGATTTACTTGCTATGGTTTTATTTTTGTTTTCCTTGGAAATTACTCTAAAAGTAAATGAAAATTTTATTAGGAAATGAATTTTACTAAAATAATTGATCATTCTTTTATTTGCTAAGAACTGATGATCTTGAAACTTGAGCAGGAGAGGAAAGGAGAGGATGAAGGAGCGAAAAGTTCATGATTTCATGCATATATATCATTATTTACATACCATTATTTAATTCTTTCAAAACCACTAAGGGATAGGTGCATAAAAATTTATCATGCCCAAGGAACTGAAGCTCACAGATCACACAGACCCAGGACGTAAACCCAGATTTTCTGAATCAAAGCTCATTTATCTTTTCACACTATAGAAACATAGCTCAGGAAGAAAGAAGATGCTTGAACTAAAGCAAGTCCTAACAATAGATAACTGATTTCTTGCTCTGTTAAAGGATACAGCAATTTTATCATTATTTAAGGTCTGAAGAGTAAACTATTCTTAGAGAATTTTAAGGATTTTTCTTAGCTGCCCCCACAAAGAAAAATGTATTTTTGATGACCCCCCCACCCCCCCGGCCACAACCCCCACACACCAGAGTGTGAGTGAAGCTGCTTCATAGATTCAGAATTCTGACTTCTGAGTCTCAGGTACATCTTAGATTCTTTTCATTAGCGTCAGATGAAATGTCCTGTCCCTCACTGAAAGGCCCATTTTAACAAAAGCCAGTGTGGTCACTGGAGAACAAGTTGTGATCTTTGTGGGAATCTGAACCCATGCTTGGGATGTGGACACAATGCACACTGTCATCTATACGAGCTATGAGCTATGCTATGCTTTCTCCAGGAATGGGGCATAACTACAAAATCAAAGGAGTACGTTTCCTATGCTTACAGTTGTTGAAGAATGCCCAGTGTGACATGGCCAGCATGGACAGCTGCCCTGAACTGGCCTCTGGATTTGTATGTATAATATGCATCCAAGGGAACTCTTGACTTCCCCAGCAGAGCCTGTTCCTCTGTCATCTCCCCAACCTCAGTGAATGATAGTATCATTTTTCATATTGTTCTGCCTAAATATTTGGAGTTATTCTGATGATTTTTTTTTCCCTCACTCCACGCCCCATGCAGAGCAAATTCTGTCAGTTTTACCTTAAAAACACATCCATAATTGTATCAGGACCACTCCTACTACCATAGTGAAGCAAACATCTCTCAACGCTTTTTTTTCATTGACTCCAAGTCTGTTCATAATCCATAGCCAGAGTAAGTTTTAAACATGTAAGGCAGATCATGTTCACAACTTATAATGGTCTCATTTCAACCGCAGTAACTTGTGGTCTGCCTCGTTTGCCCACTCCCAGGAAACTTTTTAAATAAGATATAAAACCCACAAGGACAGACTTTTCATCTATTTCTTTCATCACTGTTCTCCATGGTATCTCAATGACTGTCCTAGCCATGAGGATACAGTAGTTGTTAAATACTTGTTGGATAAATGAACAAGTAGGAAGAGTTATGAGTTAAAACTAGATTAGAAGTTTTAGAGAGTGATGCCTAAAATTAAAGACTGGGAGAAGTAGAATCAATATTTAATATTTTTAACCATACATTAAAACCATGTTCCCTCTCCTTTAATGTTTTCTAAAAACTGAAGAAAACTTGAAATTGATTCAGTTCTATTTTCTGTTAGTGTGGTATGCTTCTGACACTCTTCAATGGCTGGATCATGAAGGACTTCAGTTGTATTCTGGTTACAAATTATTTGTGTAGCATTGACTAGGAGGTCAAAGAACATATCAAAAGCTTACATTAGCCAATATACCCATCAACTGCTTGTTTGCAGCTATTCAATCAGCATTCTAGTTCTGAGGCTATCCTGCAAGCTTGTCTGCTATCCCAGCTCTAGTCACAAAGGGCACTTACTAGGTTGGTCCAAGATAGAGAAATCTCACTCCTCGCTAGGACTGTGAAGATGGATGACTCATGCCCACCTCACAGTAGTGTCTACTGGGTGAATTCTCTGTCCTTTGCGTACCCACCATATGCATTTCCTGTCCATGTCATAAGGGTTACACAGCACACAAGGTGCATGAGAAAATGACCTCACCTGAAACAGATATCTAATGCCTAGAATGTCTACCCTAAAGCTATTCTGAGATGAGAACCCATCTGTGGACTGAAGTAGTCAGAATCAGTTACATAAGTGTCCTCAAATGTCTCAGAGATACAAAGTGGCTCTTTGAGAAATATTCATTTCAGAATAAATATCCATGATGAAACCCTCAGTTGACTAAAGACTAGGAGCTCCAAATTTAGCTATATTATCTTAGAATTTCAGATTTAGTTTGAATTATTGAAAAATATTAAGTATATATGTAATGTTGAATTTAGAGAAAAATGAAAAACTATTCTCCATATATTTACCCTGATTTACCTATTAACATTTTACTAATTTTCTTTACTATTGATACTCGTGTGCTTATTTTCTTATATTTTTACAGATAATTAAGAATACATTTAATCTAGTATACCCATTTACCCCTAAAATAATTCAGTTAAAATGAGGATGACCACAGTACAAGTGCTGAAAGTCAAGAATGTTTATCAAGAAAATCGCACTATTATGCAATTCATAATTTATACAAAAATTTAATCAGCTTCCTCAATATTATATTTTATAGTTTTCTATCTTCCTTGTTGTGGATACATCTAAAACAATTCCTTACATTCAGTTGTCAAATATGTTTAGTCTCCTATAATGTGGAACCATTCTCCAAACTTTGTTTCTTTCAAACCTTAATGCCAAAAGGTGATGCAGACCAGTGAATTTGTAAGGTATTTCTTAATTTATGTATACTGGATGCTTTGCCATTTTAGATTCAGGTTATGCATCTTTTAAAGGAATATTTAGAAATAATCCCAAATTTCTCTCGGCATGTCTCATAATGAAGATGAGTGAGAAAGATCTAACCCAATTCCTAGAGGTGTTAACTTTTGATCGTTTGGCTAATGTGGTGTCTATTATCTCAAGTTACTATTCTTTTTGCCTTTTAACTTCTAAGTAATTTGTGGGAAGATCCTTTAAAACCATGTCCATATTCAGTTTCTCATCAAACATTCATACACTAGGGTTAGTACCTATTGATGATCACTGCCTGCATCAATTATTACTGTGGTGGCTTCAAAACGGTTGTATTCCAATTCTGTCCTCTATGCTACATTATTAGTTGAAATTATACTGAGAGATTTATTCCCCTTCCATTCATGCATTTATTTCTATATCTATCTATTTATTTATCTAATTCCATTAGACTCATTGACTCCTTAATTCAGTGGATTACAATCTATTATTCATGTTATAATGTTACATATCATTTATTTGAATGCACAAATGGTCCCAGATGTATCCAGTGGGAGCCCCTTCAAGTTGGCTCCTATTTCATTTGAAATTTTCCAGTTGTTTATCAATCATTTATTTATATGAACATGTTCTAGACTCATTTTATAACCCTGTGCCTCAGTTTTGCTTCAGTCCTAAGGTTCCTCAGCAAATCCTCACAGAGCCTGTCCAGCAGCACTGGGACTTCTAGGTTAATGAGTATTAAATATGCAGGAGATTAAGACACACCAGGAGGCAGATCGAGTTCAAAACCACATGGAGCAAATTAAAGGTGTAGGCAGTCTTGGTGGACACACTCAAAGGGTAAAATTCACACCTAAGAATTCAAGGAAGAAAAACTTCACAAAGGAGGTAACTGAACTCAACTGTTAGTATGGAGATGTTTATCAGTCAGAGAGGAGATGCAGGAAGTCCTGAGACAGGTTGGGGACAGCTATGTTACAACTTCTCATCATGCAGGGGGAGCAACGGGGAAAGGTGAGCTGGGTGGCAGGTAGAACTCCAGAGGAGGGGAGTGAAGTGGGTGCTGTCCTGGGGGAGGCAGACCCTTTCAAGTCCTGTCCCAGCCCTGTCTGCGGGAACCCTCCAAACCCTCCAATCTTCCCAGGGCATAGCTGTTTACTTGTAATGTGAATCTATCTATCTGCCTACCTATTATCCATCCATCCATACATCATCTATCTAGCCATTTAAACACATAAACTTGCAAAATTGCTTTTATCTATATATATATGTGGCATCATTTCCATTTCAAAGACTAGTTCAGTAATAATCAAATATTTATTAAGCACCTACTATGGACAAAAGATTGTTCCAAGCACAGGGAATATAGCAAAATAGGACTTAAAATCTCATTGGAAAAATATAAGAGCTAAATCTTACTTTGCTCTTCCCAGATGACACAGACTCTATTATGAGCATTTTACATGAACCAGCTAATTTGATCATCACAGCTCTAGAAGGCAGGCACTGTTGTCTCCATACTCGGTAAACTGAAGCTCAGACAGGTTATAGAAGTTACCAAGGGTCACCTACCTAGTACATTTTGGATATTAGAATATATTAGGATATTCTGTCTCTCAAAGAATGAAATCAAAGTTCAAAGAGGTTAAATAATTTTGAAATTATCACTCAGTAATTCGGATGTAGTCAAAAGTTCGTATTGTGCCCGCACTGCCATAATCACATACACGTTAGATGTTTTCCCAGTGGGTGAGAGAGAGTATCTACTCCAGGAGCAAAGCTTTCAACTACAAGGAAGATGCCAAGCACTATCAATTATTCTGATAACTGCTCACATTCCATGTAGTTACTGTAATTCGCCAAACATCCCACTGCAATTATTTATATATGGGATGTATGGACTAAATCAGAACATTTCATTAGTCTCTAACTACACACAGTCAAAATCTGGGCTATCTACTTATCTGCCCTTTAGTGAGTACGTGGCAAGGATAAATATTCTCAGGTTTCCCAGAAATACCCAGGGTTGGGGTAGTGATGGGCCAAGGGTCAGAGGAGTTAAGGGCTGTTTCATTTTCGGATTCCCACTCACATGATCTCATTTTTATTCCCAGGCTAGTGAGATCTGGAAAATAGTCTGTATGTATTATATTGTATTCCCCAAAATCCTAAAATTAGTTTCTTGTCTACACATTTAAGTCTCTTGAAATGTGCCAGCATATCTTCCAGATGAAGACAATTTCATTTCTTTAAAATCCTTAAGACCGTCTAAATTTTTAGAGATTAAAAATATATTATATGATAAAAAGTATTTAATAAAAGTAGCCTCAGCAAAAAAATGCCCCAAGGAACTTCTGATGCTAACATCTCTTTCCCAGAAAAAAGGATCATGTGTAATTACATTTTGTTTGATCCTTAGAAATTACAATATACTTCTATCATTTCCTTGTGATTATTTTAGAGCCGATTTTTTGACATGTGATCTCTTATTTGAAGGTCCATATTTCAAGGCTTCCCATGTCCATATATTCATCCACATATCATTTGTGAAAGAAATTTGGGAGAAGTTCAATATTATTCCTCATAATAATAGAAAGAACCCTCATGGTTACAGGGCGTTGTCCCTATAACATATTGAAATGCATTTTTGAAGAGAGATATATGGTGGTTATTCTGTAAGCATGAATGGGGCTGGAGAATTCTGAATTCTAGTTATTGCTGGAGTCATGATAAACTGGCTGCCTGACCTTGAGGAGGCTGTAATGACTTGATAAAAGACTCATAGAAACTGCTATAAGCATTTTATCCAAAAATCAACGAGCAGCTCTTTTATTCTACAGTTGTTTTCTTCCCTGTAAGGTATTTAAATGGTCTTTTCATTGGGGAATCTCTAGTAAAGTGCATCTCAAATACTGTCAGGAAATCTACAATTTTCTTAGAGACAGCCTGAAAGTAGAAATTATATTTCTCCATGGCTTCTTATTAAGCGTCTTGGAGGAACATTTCAAAACATAGACTTAATTTCCTCTCAGACCAGTGTTCCACCGTGACAACCTCAAGGATGGCGGTCTGAAGAATCTTCTCATATGACATCATTCAGTAAGGCAGTAGCTCAATCCAGACACTGTACTGATTACGTAGTTGGAAAAACCAGCTCATTTGGTTGACAGGTGATTACTGCCTTTGTATTATCCTTGCATTTTGCAGACTTTAAAAGATTTTAGAAAAAGCATGGATATTAAACAGATAGATTCTCTGGGTGGAGAAGTTCTCAAGCTAGAGAACATATCCATGCCTATCCAAGTCTGTTTGTGCTTTCCTCCCACATGTATTTGCTGGGCACTCTTTTCATTGTTTGCCCTGCTGAAAATGGCAACATATACATACAAAACAACAACGACAATAAAAACCTTCGCCTTTTAAGATTTAAACAAGGGATCTCTCCCAGTCAAGGACAGCATGCCTGCTTCCCAGAATGACAAGCGATACTGGAAGGGTTCCCTTCCTCCCTCCTCTGAAGCTGCTTTATCAAGGGCCATCTGGTCAGCTCAGCATGCTTGGAGAAGCAATACAGGGGTCCAGATGGATGGGTTCTTGGAGAGTTCTTTAAAACCCCGTGCACCCAACCTCCGAGTCACCATATGCCAAAAGGTCACCTCAACCTGAGTGGCATCCTTCCCGGCTCTCTTGCTGTGGCTTTTCATTTGGAGTCAGCACCCTGGTGCTCCGGGGGGGGGGGGGGGGGGGTTAACAAATGCATTACTGTAATTGTTCTAAGTGCTAACATCATTGATAGCAATCTCACTGTCTCATCTGAGGTTTCAGAAAACAAAACTGAAAGGAGGAGGTGGAGCGTGCTGGCAGTCTCTGCCAGGTAACAGCAAGCTGACACTGTTCAGGTCAGAGGGCCCCATTTTGTCACTGTCCTTCAACAGTAATGCTAGCAGCAGCTACTTGCCTTTGAGGCACAAAAAGTGGTCTTATCTCTGCATTGCAGGTGGGTGAGCCAAAGGCTTAAAGGACTCTGGAAGGACATGTAAAAGAAGGCAAGAATGTGAAGGAGAATGAGTCCATTTCTCCCCCAGACTTAAACCATGCCCTCAAGGTGTAAAAAAGGCATTTTAAGATCCTGCATTTATTCTGATTCTTAGGAAACAGCAATTCCTGAAGGTAGAAGGTAAAACAGCATGACATTTACAGTTCTCTCTGGCCCAGACTTCCCTATTCCTGGGATCTTTGCACAGCAGTCAGCAAATCCAGGCACAGCCTGCTACTGAGGTCTGAAGTCCCACGTGTTTCCTCTGCTCAGGGCCCAGGCCTCTCTCCAAGGTTTATCTGCTTCATCGCAGGTTCAGTGGACTTTTCCCAGAGTGGCAGGTCAATGTAACCTCAAGCCAGTGATTTGCTGTGCGTGGAACACGCTGCCCAAGAGCTCCTCAACTGAGTGGGAAATCTCATTAAAATCTGACATTTGCTGAGCATCCCCAGGGGGCAAAGGTCCCCAGGCCAATCACAGAGCCCCAGTGCAGGACACAGCAGGCAATGAAATGCATTGAGATTGCACTGTCATCTTCAGTGTCACAGGGTCCTGCCACCTCCTGCAGCCAGCCATGAGGACTCCCAAGGCTCTGGACACCTTCCTGTTTGGAAGACTGAAATATTCTCTAAAACTCTGCCCTCCCCATTGCCTCCTTCCTCTATATCCCCTTGCACAATAGTAACTTTGCCTGAATCTGTTCAAAATCAGTGTGGTAACATGAATAATTCTTCCATTTAATTCCTTTTGACTTGGGCTCCTGCAGGAGACAGGAGAGACCTGATGGAGCAATGCCTTCCTTGCGGACCAGTGAGAGCTCTATCCTACCTGTTCCTATCTTATGAGCCCTGGGAAGTGGGCTCTGGCTATACCGCCACATGTCAGGAGATGCTGCATATTAGGACAAAATGGCCCTATGGCCTGAGTTCTCTGTTGTCTAAGGAAGTGCTTGGAATTGGAAAGTTGCACTAGTGCGGATATACACCCACTGGTTGTATTTCTGTTCACCATAAATGTAACTGGAGAAACAGCTCCTTCTTTGCTTTAAAAAATAATTAGGGAAGTGACATTGTTTTATGACATTATATAGGTTCCAAGCACACAACATTATAAATCAACCTCTGTATATATTACATCATATTCACCACTAGAAGTCTAGTGTCCATTCTTCGTCACACAATTGGCCCTGTGTTGTGTATAGGGAATCTCTAAGCCCAGGAGTGAAAGGGTGCACCCCTGCACACGGTTTTTATATGTACTTTTAAAAATTCATGACATCTATTTTCCCTAAGTGGAATAATTCCTTCCTCTGGGTTCCTCTGTGGTGAATGGATCAACGCCATTCCCAGGATCTCTGTGTTTCAACAAACTCAACTCCTGATAACTCAGTCCCTCTTAGTTCATATTAGTACACCAGGACTGATTCTCTGTGACATTTTCCAGAAATCTCTTAAAGCTCTTTTGCGTGTGCTCTAAACCTTGATATCTTTTCTTTACCCTATGCTTTCTTATTTACTTATCACCAGCATCTCACAGTGATGACTGGATGCAGAGACAGACAGAAAATGGATGGAATGAATGAAGGAACTCAAGAGAAGTCCTTATTGGCTCTGGTGTCACCCCTCCTTGTACTTTGAGGTGGATCCAGGTCACTGCTGCTCTTATAGCTGTCCTAGCTGGCCTTGCAGACCGAGCCTGAAGGTCTGGTAGATATATTTCTTAGTCTCTCCATCGCTTTCAAATGTAAAAAGTAGAAGAGGAAAAGGGAAGGAAAAAATCTCCAGAGAATCATTCATTTTCTTTCTTCTAAGGTCACTCCTTCTGTGTAGCTCTCTAAACCAAGTTTTCTGCTCCACAAAATGAGTATTTTCCTCCTGAAGAGGGGATAGCTCAGAATTTTAAATGGTGTAATACATCCTGAAAAGGACCATTGGAGGCATCTCTGAAGAAGAGAGAGTTAGAGAAGAGCCTCAGTGTAGCCTGGTCTTCAAAGTGGATTCTCACTGGAGGGGATCATCACTGACTGACAGTGTACTCCCAGGTGGTAAAGATGCAAATTTCTAGTCATCAGCAGAGGTCCTGAGAGTATATGCATCTTAGGAACCAGAATTTCACTGATAGGAAGAACAGTCATCAGGAGGGCCAAGGGTGTTTAAAGCAAAAGATAACCAAAATGAAGCAGCTCAGCTCACCTTTTCTGAGACTCTGTGAGTTCTCTGTATTGGAGAATCTGTTTCTGGTCACAATGGAGTAATAGGGACCCTCCTGCCTAAAACAACCAAAAATCAGTCAGACAACATAAAACAAAGATTCCTAAGACACTGTACAACAGGTGGTGAGAGACAGTGATTCAGGAGAGATGGAAAATAAAGTAGGCCCTGCAATTCTGATGTTTATTGCCTTAAAAGGGTTTGTAGGTCCAGAAATAGAAGGAAATTTGAGGATCCCAGTTTGAAAAGAGGAAGTTGAGAATCTGGGGCATTCAAAGTAACTAGGGTTTGCAGGACAGAGTACCTGAGAGGAGAGAGCTATCTATACAGAGAGGGGATTTCAGAGATCAGCAAAGAGTGCCTTTCAGAATCCCAGCTGAGTAATGAATGAATCATACATGTAAGATACCCAAGACGAGGGAAAGAATCTCTGAGAGATTAGTGGTAACAACACACAAGTCCAGGAAAAGAGTCTGTCCCTCTCTACCGGGTTGGCAAACCACAGGATTCACAGGGCATTGGGTAGAATACACAGAAATCCTTAGTAGCAGAGAGCAGTTAGCCTTAGCTGACTGCTGTTTGAGCTAACAGATTTTAAAAGCAAGACCCAAAAGGATTCAATTTGAATGCATTCTAGAACACAGTTTAATACTATTCATAGAAAAACTATAATATCAAGTGCACAAACAGGTAAAATTCACAATGTCTACATTCAATAACAAGTTATCAGGGTTTTAAAGAAGCAATAAATATGATAGTAAACTTGAAGACAAAAACAGTGAAAACAACAGAAAATAAAACATACAGAAGTAGATGAGTATAAGAAAACATGTAGGAACTGGTGAGCTGTGTGGACAAACAGAAGTCACAAATACACATGTAAATGAAGTCTTTGAAGGAGAAAAAAGAGGCATAAATATTTCTAGAAATATTGACAAAATATTTTTCTATTTATATTAGCAACACAAATAAAAGAGAAAAATTCTTTAAAAGATCTTTATGAGGAAAACTACAAAATACTGATAAAAGTAATCAAAGAAGACCTAAATAGAGAGAAAGTCCATGTTTGTTGGAAAGAGGATAATATTAAGATGTCAGTTCTTTTCAACTTGATCTATAGAGTCAACCCAATCTAAATGAAACTGTTATGAAATTATTTTGTGATTATCAATAAATCGATTCTCAGGTTTTTATGGGGATATAAAAGACTTCAAATATCTGACATAAAACTGAAGAAGAACAAAGTTGGAGAACTGACACTATCCAACTTCAAGACTTACCATAAAGTTATAGTAATTTAGACAGCATGGTATTGGTAAAAGAACAGACAACTAGACCAATTAGAAATCAAAAAGAGTTGAGAACTATGCCCACAGAAGCATCATCAACTTGTCTTTGACAAAAGAGCAAAGGAAATCCAATGGAGAAATAATAGTCTTTTCAAGAAGTAGTGTGAAAATAACTCACATTCACGTGGGGATTTAACAATCTATACAAAGATCTTACATCTTTCCCCTTGGATAACATATTTAAATGTAAACTGCAAACTATAAAATATCTTAGGGATAAGATAAAAATAATGAAAATATGTTCAATATCGTATATCACTAGGAACTTTAAGGCAAAATCAAATGTGATATACCACTATGTATCTAATCAAATGGCTAAAATCCAAAATACTGACAACATTAAGTGTTGGTGAAGATGTGAACAAAAGGATCTCTTATTTATTGCTAGCAGAAATGCAAAAAGGTGTAACCACTCTGGAAAACTAGAAATTTCTTACAAAATTAGGTTAGACTTAACATTCAATTCAGCAATTGCACTCTTGTTATTTACCCAATTCAGTTGAATGCTTAGGTTCATGTGAAAATCTTCCCAATACTGTTTATATAGCATGTACTGTAAGACCTAAAATTTCAAGTTCTGTCTGGTTGTCTTTGAACCTTGGAAGTTCCCAAAGATCTAATCATGAGTTCCCTCACTTTTAACAGGTATGCTCTTCCTCCCTTACCCACTAGGGAAGGTTCCTCATCTGGCTAGTTCCCTTATCAGCTAAACACCACCTTGTCCTCAACCTAATGGGATTTACCTACCTGTAAATCTGCAAAATCATCCAAACACGCTGATCACTTTTTCCATGAACTAAGTGTAACTCAACCTTTTTGTGATTACAAAATCTGCTTCTCATAGCTTCTGAGGGTTCACTCTGATCCCAAGAACCACTTTCACGTGTCCTGCACAGTGTGCGGTGTCTTCCTCTGCTGGATCTACAATCAGTACATTACTGCATATCACAGGTGTCTAATTCAAAAGTGCTGTGTGTTCAGTTAAGTTACTCAATGTATTTGTACAAAGTTGTTAATAATATTCTATTATTTTTATTTAGCAATCTGTAGAAACAGTGGTGGTCATTTCTCCCTCCCCAATGAGGTAGATAGGATGTAAACAGAACACAGTATATTTATTCATAATTACCAACAATTTAGAGCAAAACATGATAAATACTTAATGATGGGATCTTAGTCAGCAATGAGAAAAAAGAGCTATCAACCCAGTCAAAGACATGTCAAAAGCTTAAATGCATATTTCTAGTGAAGGATTTTATCTATAAAACATTATAAAAGGGCAAAACTTTAGAGACATTAAATAAACCACAGAATCCAAGGGGTAAACAGTGTGATAGAATGAGAAAGATGAATATACAGGGTGCAGAATATTTTTAACTATTCAGTATGATTTGGAATGGTGGATACATTACATTATGGGTTTGTCAAAATTCGTAGAATGTACAATAGAGAGTGAACCCAAATGAACCTTAGTTAATAATAATGTTTCAATATTGATTCATCAGTTAGAACAAAGACACCATATTAATGCAAGATGTTAATAATAATAATAGAGGAGACTTTAGGAAGGATGGAAGATGGAAAATATGTAAACTTTCTCTAATTATTTTGCATAATTTTTGTGTAATCCTAAAACTGCTCTAAAAGCAAAGTCTAGCAACAAAATACTTGATGGTAAAATACATTTTTGACTTTAAAAAATAGAATAATATCATCACAAACAAAATCTTCACTACAAAAAATGTTAAACAATTTCTTCCAGCTAAAGGAAAACGAAGTCAGGAGAAAATATTTTCAGGATTAAGAATATTAAAAAGGATAAAGATCATTTCACTCTGATAAAAGGAACAATTAATCAAAAGGAAAAGTCACATGCTTGTACATATTATGACAGTTTCACATTACATGAAGCAAAAACTTCATAGACTCCAATGCATAATAGAAAAATATATAATTATACTCAATGATCTCATGCCTATCTCTCAATAATCGATAGAAATATAAATTGATAAAATCAGTAAGGAACAAGAAAAATTTAGCTATCCTATCATTCATGTTGAACTATTTGACATTCAGTGAACACTCCACCCAACAGCTGCATACATGTTCTTTTCATGTACACATGGAATATTTACTAAGATAGAACATATTCTGGACCATAAAACAAATATCAGTAAATTTAATAGAATACAAGTCTCAGAAAATAGGTTCTATAATGAAAATTGAATTAAATTAAAAATCAATAAAAAAGCATCTTTGGAAAGAAAAATCCTCAAAATATAAAAACAGCAATTGATTGCTGTAAGAAAACAATAAAAGAGAAGTTAGAAACAATTTTAACTGAAGAAAGCTGAAAACACAGCATGCCAAAATTTGTAGGATGCCATTAAAATAGAATATGAAGGAAAATTTATAACACTATATGCTATTACATATGCTATAGCACTAAATGTGTTAGAAAATAAGACATGTCTCAAGTCATGATCTATGCTTTTACCTTAATAAATTGAAAAAGGAAAAGGAAATGAAACCCAAAGTAAGTGGAAGAATGGCCATGGTAAATAGTGCATAAGTCAATAAAATAAATAAGAATTTATGTGATTAAGAAAAACAAAATTTTTTCAGAAGATCAACAAAATTGAAAACCTTTAGCCAGATAAACAGTAAAAAAAGAGAGAGAACACATCATAGGAAATGACCACCACTGTTTCTACAGATCATTAAATAAAAATAAGAGAATATTATTAGCAACTTTATACAATACATTGGATAACTTAATTGAAAAGAAAAAAATTTTTTGAAAGACAGTACCACTGTTTACTCATGAAGAAATAGGAAACATCTGTGCTAATATTACATACATGTGTGTGTTAAATAAAGAAAAGCATCATTAAAAGCCTTTCTACAAAGAAAAGTCCAGTTCAAAATTACTTCAGTGTTTAATATAGCAACTACTTAACAAAATATAATGCTATTTTTACAGATAATCTTTCAGGAATGTGAAAAGAAGAGACTGTTTCCCAATTCAGTTCATGATTCAAGCCTAATACCAAAACTAATCCAGGATGACAGCTCTCCCCGATTGATCTATAGACTCAACGCAGTATCAGTGAAAATTGGGGCATGTTTTAGTAGAAATCAACAAATTGACTTTTAAAATTCATGAGGTAACAAATGATCTAGACTAGCAAAAGAATTTTGAAAAATATGAACAAATCTGGACTACTAACACTACCTAGTTCCAAGACTGTAATAAATTTACAGCTACCAGGACAGTGCGATCTTGGTACAGAGATAAAGAAATGCACCTATAGAGCAGTACAGAGGCTAGAAGCAAACTCACACAAAAGGGTAACTGCTTTTTGATAAAGAGTTAAAGCAGCAGTTCAGTTGGGAGATAACACCCATTTCCATAAATGATGCTGGAAAAATTGCATATTCATCTGCAAAATAATGGACTGCAATCCATATCTTACACAATGGACAAAATTTAAATGAATCATAAACCTAAAACTATAAAATATTTAGAAGAATCCATACAAGAATCAATTGATAAATCAGACATGAAAACTAAAGCCTATTCTTTGAAAGACATTGTTTATAGAATAAAAATACAACTAAAATATTGGAAGTAAATATTTGCAAATCATAGTGAGTAAAGGATTTATACACAGAATATATAAAACCTCTCAATATTCAACTGTAAGGAAAAAACTCAATCTAAAAACTGGCAAAAGATTTGAAAAATACTTCACAACGAAGATACATGGATGGCAAACAAGTACATGAACAGATGCCAAAAGTTATGTCATTAGAGAAAATACAAATTAAAACCAATGAGAAATCATTCTCTATTTATTCAAATGGCTAGAATTATAAAGATGAACTATACCTAGTGGTTGAAAGGAAATGAAGGAATTAAAACTCTTACTCTGCTGGTGGGAATATAAAATGTTACAACCACTTTGGAGAATAGTTTGGTAGTTTCTTAAAATATTGGAAATGTAAACTAATGTACTGTGATGGGAGATTCGCTAGTCGTCTGGACTTGAGAAAGTATTACCAGAAGAAATGGCAAAACTGTGGGCACGATCATAGATTTTATGGTCCTTATTTTGATGATGATGGTGATGGCTTCGTGGGTATGTAGATTTGCTACGCCGTATCCAATTTACCATTATATATGTAAAGTTTCCTATATGTTTATCATAACACAATAAAGCTGTAAAAAAATACAACAAAGATAAAATAAATGAACCACATAGCAATTCTGTGGTTTTTGCACTAGGTTGTGGTGCTGATAGGAGGGAACAGGTGAGCTGACACAGACAGATACAAGGGGACCAGGGGTCTAAGACAAGGACATGGGGTAGAGGGGCAGCCACTTTAGGGTAGCCTGGACTACTGCTCCTGTGAGGGAGCTCTGTGAGAGCTAAGAACAAAATTCAGGGAAATCAGAATGCTTACTCTGGCCTGTTTGGTGACTATGACTCAGAAACTGAAATGCAGCCCCGCCAATGATATGTCAAACTCAGAGGTCATGGCCCCGTGTTCAAGCGCGGCCTCATGATAACAGGGGTGAAGTCAAGTGGGAGGGGCCATCTCTGCAGGCAGGTCTAATGTCATGGTCAGCTGGCCCTAGGCAGGCTCCTAATTGTGCAATCAGAGAAAATGGATCCCATTTATTCTCACCATTCCCGACCAGGAGAGGGACGGCATGTTTTATATCCTTCCCAGAAGGACTACTGGCCACCTGGGGAAAGTGAACTCCTTGCTTGGCCTCCCTCCTCCCCACCAAAAGGGAGTCCCTTCAGTTTCCTTTGAGGGGTAGTTATGGAACATCTCCTGAGACTATTTAAAAATCTAGCATCCTGTGGAATCTTACAGCCCACTGCCAGCCTCCTTCTCTGATCCACAAGATCACCGAATCACTAGGCTTTCTGCAGCATCCCTAGTAAAGCGGAGTTCATTCATTCAGGAGAAAAAAAAGTCTGGTTGCTGTGACTTCACACATCAATAAGACATACGTATGAAGCTGTTCAAGTTGTTAATGATTCACTGTGAGACAACCAGTACCGCCTGGGACAAAGCACCTTACTAACCATTAATGAATACACAGACACAGAATATGAGATCGCTGCCGAGCTCCTTTCAGCTGCCTTTGATAACGCAGGCTCTAGTATCATCCCTGCTACATAATGAAAACCTCGTCTGAATTGTATCAATGCAAATCACAGGAGCTGCCTGCAAGCCCCAGCATTGTAACTTATCTGTTGGGCAAATGAAAAGATACCCCATTATCAGCCTTGTCCACTTAACCATTAATAAGGCTCTCCCAGGTCTTTCATCCCCCCGCCGCTGCACCCCTACTCCCCTCTCAGTGCACACAGCCAGCGCCTCAAAGCCTACTTAACTTCCCACTTGCAGACTTAACTAGAAAAAGGCACAGGTCCTTTTAAGTGTCTACGAAATGAAAGACACATAAAGTAGTACAAGGAGGCTCTGCAGGGCTAAGCCCCATCCCTCAGTGCAGCCTTCCCTGTGGCTGGGAAGGCGGGTTGGCCTTGGGTGCTCCTGTCTCTCAGAGCAGTGTGGCAGGAGGTCCAAGCAGGTCTTTCCTGGGAACTCAGTCTCAGCCCTCATTCCATGCTCTGTCCAGCAGTTCCCAGCCCCACTTCCCCTGCACTGGCATGATAGCCCTGCCTATGCTGGGTCTTCATTGATTTACTGGGAGTTCATGAGTGAGCCCGAACAGGTCAGGGCAATAAGATGCCCTCCTGCAGCAAGGACCCTTGTTGCTGGGATAAGACACCAAGTCCTTTGTTCAGACTATTTTTTTTTTAAGTGGCAAAAAGGCAAGCAGGCAGGCAGGAAGAGACAGGAGGAAGAAACTCTATTTTGTTGTTCATTTTAGTTGTTCCCTCCTGCCTGCTAAGTGAACTTGGGTCCTTGGGCTGTAAGTGGACTATGCCCCAGCCACAGACTTAACACCTGAGCCACCCAGGTGTGCCAAGTTCAGTCCTATGTGCTAAACTGCAGCCACAAGTCCTTACCTATATTTCCTGGATTTTTTTTTTGTCTATTTCCAGAGCTGTCTTCTCGTCATTTTTTTGCATGCTGTTCCACTGCATGTAGTTGCATGTAGTTAACCAAATTTATTGATTCCCTATCCTTATTAAATAATAGTCTCATATTCATGCTTGAATGAAGGGAAGTACACAGAAATGGACACTCACTGAAGGAAATCTGGGAAAAATACTCCGAAAGGGGCTGTTCTCACAGGTTATCTAAACTTGCTATGTCTGGGTCTCCTCTTTGGTTCATGAATGATGCACAGGGCTTACATTTGATAGTTGCTCACACACCTACATTATCTCTTCTGACCATCACAATGATATTCATAATAGTGACAATTGGCATAGTTCTTATCCCTCCTTATGTCCGAGCACTTTAAGAGGGGCAGAAGGACCTTACGATGGAGGGCTGGCAGCCGAGGGTGCCTGAGGTAAACCCCTTGACTTGCTATTTCCTCTCCACAGTCATAGCTTGTTCTTATGCACAAGGCAGTCATGGTGATGAGTCTCCTCGCCTCCAGAGCCTGGCACTTTTCTCAGCAGTCAGCACACTGGGCTCAGGTTTCAGATGGGAGTATTTCCTCTTGCATGAAATGATCTCCTAAACCTGCCCCTTCCCAGTCAGCTGCTCCCCGTGGCTGGTCACCTACATCATCCTGTGTAATCCCTGCAACATTTCAGGGTAGAGTAAGATTCCCAACATCTGGTGCCAGACAGGTTGGTGGGCAGGGGGTGGGGGGGGGCGCTGCTGCTGGCCTGTGCCCTCTGCCTCCTAAGGCAGCATTTTTCCACTCTTCACCTCTCCATCCACTTCGCCGCTGCAAATAGCAGCCCCACAGGTATGTTTCTTTGTTTTATTTAGGAAAGAACATGAAGAATAAGTTATCTTCGAATCACCAGAGAAAAAGAGGTAAGCAGAATGTAATTACCCAAGTTGGAAAGCTGCCACACACAACAGCTGCAGAAATCCACGGTGGGACAAAAAAAGACAATATTGACCAAGAAATATCACATTACCCTTCACAGACCCATTCTGATAGTTTGTTCCTCACTCCTATTTATTCAGAGGACCTGGGAATCGATCTCGTTAGTATGAGAAACTCATTACTGGCATTTGCAGATGCTCAGCGATGTCATGTCTGAGATGGAGAGTGGGAGGCAGCTAAAGAAAATTAACAATGCAGACAGCAAAACCCACTTCATTTTCTGTCTGCGAAGAAGGGCTCTCCTGGGTTTAGGGTGATAGACATGGGGAGAAGGCGAGGGGAAGGAGTATGCACTTGACTGTGAGGTTCAGCCTCATCTCCCAACTCAACCCAGCTGAGACATGCAGTAGGAATCTGGCGCTGGGTGAGCCCATGACATGTTCTCACTGTCTGCAAGATGGGGATTTGAGAGCCTAGACGAGGCAGCCTGGAATAGAGGCCCACAGAGCAGCTTCAGATCAGTCCCAAAGCCTGTGCAGCACACAGGGGTTAACAGCAGCTGGCAATCTCCCAACAATAAAAATAGAGTTGTTTCCTCTTGGACGGCAGGCTTTCAAGAGGCAGAGGTGGAAGGAAGAGGGGCATGTGGTCTGGAAAACATAGGTGCTATCAGGGATAAGAAGAGAGAAAGAGAGGAAAGAAGCGGGGGTTGGGAAAGGGACCGCTACACCAGAAAGAAATTGGTTATTTAGGAGGTGACTGGATTTTGAAAACCCAGAATGTGCCGGTTTTATTTCTTAGTTAAGAAAAGCTGTGGTGGGGTGCTGGTTGGGGCAGTGTGTGTGTGTGTGTGTGTGTGTGTGTACAAGCACCTGGGTGTGTGCATATGGTGCAAAGATGAGATGACTTGGTGGGAGTTTTTATTTTTTAGCAAAAGAGAATAGTTATCAGAAATCTGCCTTTAATAAGATAAACTATTTTGAGAAAACAATTATGATTATTACCCTCAAAATAATTCACATGTTTCCAGAACCAAAAAGGCCAAAAGTACCATTAATGTGAAGGATGGTTTTATCATCACTGGTTTAGGGACCATTTAGCAACAAGAAGCTCTAGATACTTGTAGAAATGTCACGAGAGAAAGGGAAGGAGGGAGAGAAGGAGCTGACTTTACAGAACATGTGTGCCTCTCGTAAAATTTTTAATTCTTGGCTTTTCCTGTTGTGTTCAACCTTGATCAAATATTCTACCTGGGAAAAGACATCATTTGGGGGCAATATGTGGATCCTTCTTTGAGATGTGCAAATAGTGTTCTTATGTGTGTTTATTCATTTATTGTTTAAACCCTACTTCAAAGTGAGTTTGACATGATTGTGGAAATTTTACTCAGCCACAGAAAAGAACAATATGAATTCAACATGTTTACTCTTAAGTGTATTGCTATCTCTTGTTTGTTGGTTTGTGTTTTAAATAAGAAGTGAATGTCAAAGAGTTCTCAATGTCTCTCCTCCATCAGGTGCTTCATACAAGGCAGCATAGAGCTGGCTACATTGCTTCTGCTCCATCAGATTCAAGGCGCTGAGTGGCTGAATCAGCTCCACCATGTCCTGGGGTTCTTATAAACCCACTGGAATGAGAAGGGTGCATGAAACAGACACAATTCTGGTCTACAGTCAGCTCATGGCATCTTAACATTCCATGACCTGCCTGGAGAAAGAACCTAAATGCAGTGGTCATTCCATATTCCTCCCCTTTCCATTCAGGATGGATTTTCACACTTTCGCAGCAAATTGTACTTTGTAGCAGCACCAGGGGTTCTTAAGCATGCCAGGAAAATTATCTTCCAGTTAAAGTGGCAGCAGTCTAGAGAGGTTTGCAACCAGCAATTTGCATGCACCAAGAAGCTAAAACACAGGTTTCTTTTAAGAGTACTTTGTTTGAGGCCTTTACTAAAATCACAGTAGCCAAAAGGGGAAGGTGCATCTTTGAAAGTCTCTTACACCCACCCTATGTAGGTCTTTTCTGTAGTGGCTGAACAACCAGCATTTGCTTTTGATTTCAAAAGACTTCCCTAATTTCTCAAAATCAAGTTTCTTCATCTGGAAAGCAGGCCAGTCTTCTGTGTTCTCTGCTTGTGACTTCATGGTACACAGCTCACCTTCCATAACCATTCTTCTTCTACCCTGGATAACCACATCTTATTTACGCCTAAAAGAAAAGCTCTCATTTGGAGAAACATCTCTACTCTAGCCCTAGTAGATGCTATAGATTGTAATTACTCTAAGAGTAAACCTCTTAGTTCTCCCAGACAGCATTCCTGGAGTTGCTTATGTAATTAATTTGCCTTTCCAGGGCTTTTAACCATTTAAACATCCAGGGATGCTGGAATGGTAGGTGAGTCTTTTCCCATTCATAAACCTACATGGCATGTCACACTGACACATGAGACTCCTCTCTGGCCACCGACCCTGAATATTGTTTGTCAAGTGTTTCCCAGCTAACAACCAGATGATTTCATAGGAATTTTTAGAGTTCAGTATGCATTTTTTTCAGATATAAATGGTAAGTGATGGTCAGCGTCCTCCACTGACTCCCCAAAATAATTTTAACCCTTAATATTGCTTAAGCACTCTCATTAAGGCTCTATCACACCAATAATTAAGCAAAATGTGAAGGCAATTAAATCAAACAAATCAGTCTTCCTTCTATGAGAGTTCACTGAGGGTAGAAACTACATCATATTCGTCTTTGCACAGCTCAATAACAACAGTAATTACTGCTGGCACTTATCTGGGGCTACTATGAGCCAGATACTGTCCTAAGTGTTTAAAATATGTTAATGTGTGGAACTGGAGTTTGAAGCCAATCTGTCTGCCTCCAGGTCATAGGCTCTTCTGTAGCAAGCACTACAGAGGTAGTTGTCGAATATTTAAAGAAAGAGCTTTGTATTTATTTGGGTTCTAATACTTTGAAATTGGGATGATTAATACGGGCAGATCAAACTAAATGCCTTTAAGGGAAGCTCTGATATGGTAAAGGCTGTAGGAACTGGGAATTCTCCTCTAACTTTCCCTTTAAGGCTTGAGTTTGACTTGAGCAGGTACAACACAAAGTCTCTTCTCACTTGAATCAGCCGTGGTTAGTCTTCTGCATTATCCCTGGCCAAATTAAAATAGAAACGAGCAAGCACAATTTTTCTGAGGTGGCTTGGGAGTGTTTGGCAAGAAGAGGGAAATGAAAAAAAAAATCTTGAAGTGAGAAGATGTGAATTTAGGAGAATAATCGGCTTGTGAGGTGAATTGCCATGCCTGCAGTAGGAGAAAGAAAGGCACAAGGTGGGGCAGGTGTGGATTTGGCTATGGTCAGGAGGGCTTTCCCCTGTTCCTCACACAGTTTTCAACTGATGTCCTTTATTTTTGCCTCATACTCATCCCCACAGTATTCATAATTTTTTTTCTTTTTCTTACCTTCCCTTTCCCTTTGGCTTAGATCCCCTGGGTGGACAGAACTCATTTCCATAAATATCCAAAGATGAGGGAAGAAAACGACTCTTTACCTCTTTGGGTTCCCTGGGTCCTCCCTTGACAAGCTACCCAACTTTTATTTGACTCCTCTGAAAATAAGATCCTCTATATCCCTCCTCGTTACCCACAGACTATTTTTCTATGTAACTCTCACCTTTAGAGAAGTGACTCCATGTATTTTATAGATCCCACATTTTCATGCTTCCTGGGCACCATACCTGGGTATTCCAAGCCAGGAGCTGAAATCTTAGTATTATCTAGAATGATAATCTTGATAAATATTTCATGTCTTTTTTAACCTCTAAATCCATTCATTCAACAAATCTGATTCATTCTTCCTTCACAATCTCTGCCTCATTCATCTTTCTTTGTTTTCTCATTACCACCATTCTGACTTCCAAGCTGTCCTTATAATTATGCCAAGTTCCTAATATTTAAGGGCATGGACTTGCTGTGTTAAAGTCCAAACTCTGGTTTTTATTAGATCAATTAAATAAAAAATAACATTAACTACCACATAGGGTTGTTGAAATGATTAAAAAAGCAATATGTTGAGTAACTTTTCAATAAATAGTCATTTTAACAATATTGTTTGCTTTTCTCTAGTCTTGTTTCTATCCCAATCCACTATGTCCTCTATGAAAAGAATAATTTTCTTAATATAGTTCTTTATATATTTTATGACCTACTTCACTAATCTAGAATCACAAAACTTTCCCAAATAATTAATAATATCAAAATTCTGTAGCCTGGCCCTCCATGTCTTTTCAGCATGTTCCCTAATAGTCTACTATCTGTATTCTAATCAGAATGGTTGATTTATTATTCCTAAGACTTCTTGCCTATCCATGGACCTGTCCATACCAATGTTGCTGCTTGAAGGTCTACATAGCTTGAGATTAGAACGTAAACACCATTCAAGACATTGTGCTGATAGGCCCAGCTGTCAGTTTATTTAAACTCATCCAATGCTTTTTGCATTTCTGTTGGTATTGCTCACTCAGTACTAACTACATGCTGTCTTTTGTTTCTAATTTCTATCCCTAGAGATAGGGCCCTAGAGTTCTGAGAGTTGATCTTACTATTGTAGCCCTAGAAAAACATAGTACAGAGTAGCTTCTTAATGATTTTGTTAAATAAAAGAAAACAGGATGCCTATCTCTACTGAAATACCAAGGGGTACCAGGCAAAGATGTGAAGGGAACATAAAAGCAGAAATGGATGCATGAGTGGACGAGCATGGTGTAGGGACCACTGTTGATAGCGGAAATTCTGATGACTTCAGGACATGGTTCAAGCCCTTTTTCTCCACAGCTGTCTGCTTGACCTTGTCTGGACAAAGATTGCCAAGAGTGTCCTGAATTATACACCCTTCCATGCAAATTCTGTTGTTCACCTCAGTCACGAGTCTTCTTCTCAGCAAGTGATCAAAGATTACATGATCCTCATGACCATCGTCACCATACGTGTTGAATATGTGCCACATGGGAGCTTTACCTGTGAGTCTGGATCTTAGATGATGTCCTGAGAAGGCAGTACCCTGCCCCTGATAGAGTGAAGGACAACATTCGAATGAAACCTACAATGACTATGTCAGGGACTGACTACTGGTCAACAGACTCATGTCTCTTTTTTTGCAGGGGGCTCACACAAACTACCTTTCATAGCTTCCATGCATTGAAGTAGAACATTACCACTAGTTTTTCTGAGCGGAGCATGAGTAAAATAACATGCAATTTTCAGGTGGAAGCCAAGCGTTCTCTCTCTTATTCTCTGTGACCTTGATGCATACTGCTTAAAGATGGAAGAAAATAGCATGAAGGAAGCCTAAATCCCAGAGTGACTGTATGGCGTAGAAGCTTCTTGCTGAACCACAAAGTGTTGTGACATGTGAGAGAGAAGAAACAAAGATTTTTGTAGTAATTACTGAGAACTGATGTTTGTTAACGCTAGCACTTAACATTCGTCAGACTGACTAATGCACTGTTCAGAGCACTTCCTGTAACTCATCTCAGTGGAGCCCTGAGCAAACCTGGGCAATGGAGCATTGTCTTAGAAAGGGACTGTTGATTTGGCCTGTGAAAAGTCCCTCAATTAGAAGTTAGGACTTTAAGAAATTGTCTACTTTTCTTTCTACTTTTTTACACTCTCATAAGTTTAGAAATTACTGTTTAATGCACTATTATTATTTCCTTCCACAGACCTATGCATTTCATCTCCATGGCACTAATAGCCATCCAGATTTATAAACCACATCACTCTCTTTAAGAAGCAGGAAGAGAGCGGAGAAAGGGAGGCAGAGGGCCCTTGAGGCTCTGCTGCATGGAGATGAATAAGAGTCCCCACCGCTCTCAAGCACATGCTGTTTTGTCTGGTTCTTATTTATATCTAAAGTGAAGAGATGCCACTTAGTCAGGGTCTGCCTGCCTCCTTGCATCCTGGTCTCCTCTCTCTTCTGATAAGATGACATTGAAGGGTATTTCAGAAGGGGATGTAGGGAGGGCAACTCCCTTTCCTTCCATGATGGTTATTTCAGTGGCTGGAAGAAAAGGAAGAGATAGCAGCCCTTCTCTGCTATCTTCCTTGAGCCGGTTCCAGGGAGAACAAAGATCTAGTGCCCATTCCTGACCATAACTCTCCTTACCAGTCACCCACACAAAACTTGAGTAAGAGTCTGCCTCATGCTCAAAAGGAGAATGAAATACATCAATACCAACAAGCAACACAGTGTCCTTTTTCTTTGAGGCCTATCTATCTATCTATCTATGTATCTATTTATCTATATCTGATACAGCACCATATAAATTTCAAATGTGGAGGTTTACACTTCATCAAAGACATGATGACATACCATACAAAGCACACCCACAACCAAATTTTTAATCACTCTCCACTGCTATTCATTGGAACACCTTTTTCCCTACACTCTCCTTCTCTAGTAACCTTAGGTCTGTTATCAATGTCTAAAGGTTAGTTTTTATTGTGTCCATTTTCTTTGTTTCTTTATTTTCCACATGTAAGTGAGATCACCCGTATATGTCTTTTTTCTTCTGACTTAATTCACTTACCATATAATCCATTCTAATTCCATTCATATAGTTGCAGATGACAGGGTTTCATTTTTTAAAGAATATAGGCCATATCTTCTTCATTCACCCATCTGTCAATGGGAAACTAGGTGATTTCCACATCTTGATTATTTTAAATAGCTCTGTAATTAATACAGGAGTGCATATATCTGTTAAATAAATACCTAGAAGTAGAATTTCTGGATCATGGTAGTTCCATTTTTAATTTTTTGAGGAAACTTCATACTTTTTCCAAAGTGGCTGTACAAATTTATATACCCATCAACAGTGTATAAGACTTTTTTCTTGGTGGGGAGGGTTTTTTTTTTTTTTACCCTTTTCAGTAATAATGAGTTTCCTTCCTCAGCTGGCTGATTTACAAGTTTGAAATACCTCCTAACCCAGAAGCGACAGCAGTTAGGAGTGGACTTGCTAAGTGGAGCCATCATGGGGCGCCTAGCTTTGAGCTCAGGGAGGCTTTTTCTGTGCCACTCCCCACACACCAGCACCGTTTAGGCTGCTGTCTCCACAATCTGAACTCTATAAGTATCCATTCAGTGAATAGGGAATGGAGTATTCTGATTGGTCTCGCTTCCTGTAAATGCCTATTTATCATCTGATATCTAATCTTACTACAAATAGATTGAGGCTAATGATCAAATGTCTATATTCTAACAAATGCAGCTAATTTTCACACATTGTTTGCTAATAGTAAGGATGCTTCTATCATCTTCTAGTAAAGAAAAATGGAAGGAGCCATGGGTCTGAATTCAAGCAATAAATAAAGGCAACATTCAGGCATTTGGGTGAGAGATGGGGGAAAGTTAACAAAACAGAAAGTGATTTAATTCAGGTTCTTGGAATCAGGAAATAGCTATTTCTTGGGTATTGTAGGAGAAGAGATATAGGAATGGAGAAAAAGTTTTCCTGGGAGTTGGATAGAGTCACAGCATTGAGAGTTTTATATGTGAGGGTTAAGCATTTGTGTTCTGTTCTGAAGGCAGGAAGGAGTCATTCAAGTTTGTGAGCTTAGGAGTGGACCCAGCTGTATTTCAGGAAGGTCTCCCTGAAGACAGCACACAACTAGGCTGCATAAGTAAGGGCTTGAAGTGAAGCTCACGTGAAGTGGCAGCATGACCATGAGACCCTGGCTGGCATTGGCCCTGGCTGGCATTGACCGTACATCCAGAGGGTCTGCACTGCAAGGCAGAACCAGACAGAAAGGCTGTGACTGATGACTAGATGTGGGGACCAAGAGAGAAGGGGTAGATGAAAGTTCCAAGATGTGAAGCCACAGTGACAAGGGGGAGGATGCCATGAAGAAAGTTGAGGGAAAAGGGAGATTAAGGTCATGCTGGATGTGTTCGGATGAGTTCAGAGTTTCTTTTCTTTTTTTTTTTTAATTGTCTGTAGAGTAAGGCTAGGAGTCTTAAGATTAGATAAAGGAGACAGAGATGGATTTGGGGGTTTCAGAAATGGAAAATATTTGAAGGGGTCCTTGAGAATTTAATAGGGGATTAGAGAAAACAAAATAATAAAGATTTTCCCTTTATTCTAGAGTCCTGGTTAAATCTGAATGCTATTGATGGCGACTGTGTTTATTGGTAGACATTCCCTCCAATGGTAGACTGCTCCTCTGCCCACAGAGGCTGTCTTCCACTGGCTGGTGGTGGTGGCATGCTGGTTCCTCGTAATGAGCACTCTCTTTCCTCTAGCATTTGTGCACCGTGGCTCATCTCAGATGGCCAGAGACCAACTGAACCAGGGATAGAAACTGGGTGCAGGCTCTCCAGATTTACCAGCCTCCCATATAACTCCCTGCAGTGTCTAAGCACTAGGTTTAGGATATAGGTGACTGAAAAAATGAAAGGACTCTACCAAAGTGAATACTTCTATTTTCTGACCATTACATATTACAAAGGGCTTGCTCTCCTAGACTCCAAGAAGTTAGAGGCCTTGACACTAAACAGCAAATGCAAGTTGCAAAAAGAAGACCACGAAAGTAAATACTTTCCATGTTATTAAACATTCCCTTTGAATTCTAACAATGGCAGCTCTGTGACATTGTCTCTGTCTTCACTTAAAATGCTAGTGTGTATCCATGACTGACACAGTGAATGAAAAGGAGTGCCGAGCATTGTCAGACACATCACTCAACTTTTCTAGTGTTTTGGCTGCGAGCCGGAGAAATGGGGCTGTTAGTGCCCAAGGTGGCCTATTTCCTACGCTGTGGGGTGATGAGTAAGTGACCTCTTGCTAAAATGCTCTGAGCTCCGGGAAGGAAAAGCCACGATCAATTCGTGTGTAGAGTTTTTCATCACCATCATTCTCCCTTCCCCTTCCCGCTTGTCTGTCTCCAGCAATACTAGAGACACGCTGTCCAGGATCAGTAACCTGAAAGGATTAGAACCAGGGTTCATATAGACAATCACATTGGAGATTCAACTTCTAAAAAGAGCTGTCTTATAATTTGTCAGTTGTTCCCCTCCTGACCTTTGCCGAATGCAGAGAAGCACGGCTTCTCCCTGTTTCTCTCCTCTGCAGGAGTGGATGAGCAGAGCATACTTAAACAAACGTCTTCAAGCAGTGCCATCAAATATTAAAAGAATAGATCTCAGTCAGCAATAGGGCGCCAGACCAAATCCCTGCGTGTGGGGGCTCCCAGCTTTCTTCTGACTGGAACTTCAAATGACTCACAGCCTTTATCCCCACTTGCTGTGCCATTTCCTTATGGGATTCTGTCTGCAGCACCTCTGAAGGAGCACAGGGGAAAAGGAAATCTTGCTAACCATTCAGAAGGAGGTAAGGCAAGGGCAGAAGCCTGGCAGGGGGTCAGGGAAGCTTGGAGGAGCTGTGGATTCTCCCTGGTTCTACCACAGCTAAGGTTGGGTGTGGGTTCTGGAAGCTGAGCACCTGGGAGGGGGCAGTACCTGCTCGTAGACAGGTGGTTGAGGATTGTCTCCCTGCTTTCAAATATGAAGACCCTCCCCTGAACAGGATAAAGGCCAATTCCAGTTACAAACAGTGCTTACTTGGACAATAACAAGTCTTCGCGTGTTTAAAATAAGGATATTAGTCCTGACAGGTCAGGTGGATGTGATGGGAGTCAAATGAGACAGCACCTCAGTGTGATCACGTGTGTTCCCAACACTTCCAGGACCCACAAACACTAATGCAATGTGCTCCTAGCTAGTATTGCTTCTATTTTCTGTTTATTTTTAAATCAGTGCCTATCAATGCCAGGCACCATAGCAAGCAGGTTTTGATTGTCCCAACTATGCAGGATCAAATCCCCATCCTTGAGGAATAGATTACTTAACAATTGTGCAACTCAGCTAGTTCAAAGACTCTACACCTTTGTCTGCAAAAAAGGAAACATGATCACACTTAACTCAAGGTCGCCCAAATCACTGCCCATCCTGCAGAAGTCACTCAGCAAAGGCTTGCCCCCTGCTTGCCTCCTATGCCCTCTCCCTAAGTCATCTCTCTGATGGTAGGGAGGAGGGAGACAGGAAAGACAGAGTGTTGAAGGCGAGCATTGCTTCCTCAGGACACCAAGGAGCCAAGGTGCTAAATTTGTTGTGGTTCATCCCCATACTAACTGGATTCTGCCAAATGTTAAGCCCCTTTAGAGCCAGAGGTCTCATTTTCCTCTTCCTTCAGGAGACTTGCTAGGAACTTCCAAACCCTCTGCTGCTCTGCTAAGGGTCTTTCTCCTGTGGTGTGGGCAGTACAGCTGGGGGCGGGGTGGGCGGGGGGGAGCGTCCACTGTCTCACTCTAACACTGACAGAGTTGGAAGCCCAGAGACACTGATCAGCAAACTTGTATAGAGAGTACTCAGTGGAGGCAAGGGGCTGGGAGTGAGCCTGAGGACTCACTACTCACCTCTGGACCCCTACTCCTCTATGTAATCTAATTTCCCCCAGAGAAGAAGGGAGACAGACCACAGTTTGCTGGTTTGCGTAGCCCTGGGGCACTGATTTGGAAGCTCTGACCACCACTCCAGGGACTTGACCTTCAGGTCTGCAGGAAAAAGGGGTGTTGACTCAAAGACTCCAGTCGCCAGAGACCACAAGTGTTCCCATTCTGTACGCATGAACCTCTAGAGGTGGGAATGGAGGCCTTTCCCATGTCTAACTCCACAAGTGGCAGAGACAAGACCCAGGGTTTCAGTGATTTGTCCAATGTCAGGCAGGCAGTAGCAACAACTTTGACAAAGACAAAGTCAAAATCTGACTCCAGGTTCAATGCTGGATCGGGAGCTGCCTAGAAAGGAAAGGAGGGAAGGAAGACTTAGAAGGATGACATGGAGACTGCAACCACCAAGACTTGAGGCTTGGATCCAGGTCAATCAGGCAGGCTGGAGTCTTCGGTCCTGGGAAGGGGAGGGAATTAGGTGGGGACTGGGGGGCTCTCCCTGCACCAGCTCTGTTGTGCTCCTTCCCCGAGCACTACAACTCACCTGCTCTCTGAACTGGGAAAAGCAATCTACCCAGACAGCCAGCTCAATTCTACTTAGCAGTTAAAAAATCTGAATTGATGACCTTCCTCTTCTCCTCTGAAGGTCTGTTATTTAGGTTTTGTGGTCTGTTTGTCCTAACTGTTACACACCATCATACTTATAAATGGGGAACAGAAATGATGACCTGGTCTGGATAACATTTGGAGCAGGCCCCACAGGAGACCCCCCTGAATTGTGGTTATGAGACAATCTTCCAATTGAACATTGCAGAATAAAACCCATATATTTACCATTGATTCCATTTTCTACTCTTTCCAGCCTACCTGCTTGAGCTAGCGTAAGAGGCCCCAAACAGCTCTTCTCCTCCCCACTTTGAGCAAAGCAATGTTAATTTACTGGCAAAAACACCCAAAACCCAAAATAGATAATTTTTTGCTCTTTTATCCACTCTACTACTCAGTTTGTCACAGATAAACCATTACACCCTCTAAATTCCCTCAATCCCTACGTTTGGTTGACTGCTGTCATTGAGGGAATAAATAATAGTTTTCAGTTTAATAATCAGCTGTGGATACCCTGTCCATTTTAGTATTAGAGCATCTTGCAGGTGTGGGTGTTGCTATTTGCTCACTGAAGCCCATGCCTGCTTCCCATGTGGCTACAAAGGTGACCTTTGATGCTGCCATGAGCACATGTCATCAGCTCCATAATCCTTCGGTTTGTATAGCAGATATCCAATTTGGATTTCAGCCTGTCTGTTCAGAGGAGACTTGTCTGGGGAGATCAAAGTGGAACTACCTTTGGGGTCAGTGAGGTTAGCTGTACCTGGGAGAGAAGCTATAGACTAAGAGTAATGGCAGTGCTTTATGAGGTCATAGCACTTCTGCTCAGCTCTGGGGGAGGAACCATTGAGAAAGTGTTTCCTTTTTTAAAAAAATGTATTGAAGGAGAATTGCATCATAACATTATATAGGTAAAACACATGCATCGTCATAAGTCAATATCTGTATATAATAATTAAGTTTATCACCAACAGCCCAATTCTATCTTTCACCTTCTAAATGACCTTTTACCCATTTGCCCATCTTCCCCTTTCTGGTAACCACTCACTTGGTTACCAGACAGTAAAGTCTATTTTGTTTAATTTGCTAATTTTGTTTTTCTAAATACCACATATGAGTGAAATCATACAATGGTTGTCTTTCTCCTTCAGCGTTCCCACTTTACATAATTGCCTCTAGATTCATCCATGCTGCTGCACGTGGCAGGTTTTCACCTTCCATAAAATATCCCGGTCATACTCCATAGTGTATATACACCACCTCGTCCTTCACCTCTCATCTGTCGGTGGCAACTCAGATTGTTTCCAGCTCTTGGTTATTGTAAATAATGCTGCAATGAACATGGGGGTGCATATATCTCTTTGAATTAGTGTTTCAATAAGCATTGATGAGGATGTGGAGAAAAGCAAACTCGTGTGCACTGTTGGTGGGAGTGTAAATCGGTGCAACCATTCTGGAATGCAATACAGAGATTCCTCAAAATATTGAGAATGGAAATTCCATATAATCCTATTATCCAAACTCTGGCTAATTGCTTTTAGAAAACACAAAAACACAGGACATGTTTTCTAAGAGAAATCAATCTGGCTCACACTGGGGCATCAACCTGTGTTGCTAAAACAGACCACCAGGGGGCAGTATTCCACAGCTAGGCTCCCCCTTCTGGAACAGGGCTGTGCTGAGCAGTACCCTTTGTTATCTCATTTAAAACTCAAATGGCGCCCTTGGGAAGCATGCCTTAGGTATTTTTTACCCTCCTGATGTACAAATGAGAAAGCGCTGTACTATCTCACAATATATCAAGTAGGACACTGGAGACACATGGTCAGTGTAACAACAGTGACAGCAGATTGGACCTTTCTTTTTCTGGCTCTGTACTGTCCCTCTGGGTGAACAGTGTATGAGAGGCTCCCACCAAATTGTTCAGAAAGACCTTTTCTGAGATGTCCAGAGCAGGCTGTTCCCAACATGAGTGTCCTTGGTTGTGAAGCTAAAGGTTAATGGAAACCCCACAGCTGATATTCTCATCATGGACACTAAGGTATGGAGTCTTCTCCAGAGACAGCTTTTTATCAGAGAAACCTATCTTAAGGAAGGGTCTAGAGGTAAGCTCATATAAAATCTCCCCTCATAAGGCAACCCTCCTCTCTTCTCAACATCCCAAGCCTCATTTCCCTTTCCTAGCCCTGGATATACATCCTTGGTCATTCTCTTAACCTCAGAATTTAAAATCAGGTCAGCTCTCCATCCTTGTGCCATTAAATTTGGTCTTTTCTTCTACTTATCTCTTTGTTGTTAATTTGTTTGTTCATCCATCCTGTGAGGACCACAGGGGAATCGGGGAATTCTCCTGGTGCCCTCCCCCTCCAATGGTCTCAGTGACCCCCCAACAACCCTGAGGTGTCACCACCATTTCAGTTCACAGGGGAGGAGCCTCAGATTCACATTGTTGCTAGATGCTATGGTTGGGGTTTAGCTATGGCTAAATGTTAGGGTTGCAGGAACATGGACCTGTCTGTGGTCTTCAAATCCCATGCTCTTCAGTCTTCAACAGTGATGTGCCTGGCAATGCCTGGCAGTGTGTGCTTTAAAGAGTGAAACATTTAGGCACACCCTGGTGGACTCATATTTGGGCGCAGTCTGCACACATGCCAAGGTCCCAGGGTCATGCACTGGGACTGGTGGGAACCACCAAGATGAGCAGCTAAATAAATTACAAAAAATGCCTCTCTCATCTCTCTCTTCTGCCTACCTGCCTACTCGCCTTCATTCCTGCCCGTGCTTTTCCTTTAAAAAAAAAAAGTGAAAACTTTGTTGTGCTGGCACCTTGCTGTCCCCTCAGTCCCAACAGTCCTCCAAATGCAGGATCCAGGCCCCTTATGAAGGTATAAGATCTCCACCTGAGACTGTCACCCATTTTGCAGGTCTCTGTGAAGATGTGCAGGCATCTTCGAAAGCCTTCCTCCTGTCTCCTTTCCTCAGCTCCTCTATGGCTGTAGAATCCTTAAGGGCTCCCTGGTCCTCATCATGAAATGAGAGTGTCACTCCCCTCTGCAGCTCCACAGAAACCATCAGGTCATGCTGAATGACTGTGGAGCTGGGCAAGCAGGTGGTGGAGATGCCTGCTGGAGCGGGCAGCTGAGAAGGGCTGGGAGCTTCAGGAAGCCACATGGTCCCCTGCCATGGGAACTGGATGAGAGAGTGGCTTCTGAAACTCTTTCAAAGACATTAATAATTCATCAACCCCAGAGGGGAAAGAAAAAAAAAATTAAAGAAGAAAACAAAGATCTAATGGGCCTCAGAAATTCCCACACAACTGGCAAAGGTTGTTTTCCTAACCAGTTGCTGGAATACAGGAAGATGGGGGAGGAGTGTGGGGGGAAGGAGAAAATGCATTCCCTTAAAAAAAAAAAAAAGCATACCTTTGAAATGAGAGCAATCTATAACAATAGGACCTTAAATCTGTGCAGCTTCTTTGAGTGTATAAATAGCTCCATATATAAATGGTGATACCTAAAAAAATATGAAGTGTGAAGAGTGCAGTTAAAATTAACCTAATTATTTTAGATTCTTCAAGAGTTGAAGGGTTTGTTGATGATTCAAACCCAGCTTTCTGCACCCAGGCCTATAGGTCTTCAGACTCCAAGCAGATGCCCTTCACGGCTGGTCTCTGGTATCTCTTTCATCACACAAGATGTTATGACTTCTAGCACGGAGCCCAAGATGAGAACCCTGCACTAGAATTCTCTGGATTTTAACCCAAGTCTCAGCTGAAATTCCCAGGAGGTGAAAAAAGATCTGAAAGCACAGAAACCCTTACCTTTCCATTCCAGCAATCCAGGCAGAGAGGTCCCCACCCCCCAGAGAATGTGTCTAGCTCTTGACTTTCTAGAATCCTTAAGTGAGTCTTATGTAATGCAAAAGAGCATGTTTTGCTCATGCTTAAGAGAAATAGAAGTACAAATTTGAATAGAATCTGCTTCCTAGCTAGTTGATGATTTTTTTTTTTCAATGAGCTGTTTCTACTTTGCCTTTCAGGGGTTCAAGTTCTCTGACCTCTTCACACTTCCTTAAGTTCCAGACCAGTCCACAAAATTTAGGAACAACTTTAAAGAAGGGTCAGACACCCCTTCTAATTTCCCTCCTCTCCATTATAACCCTCTTATATGTGAGTGTCCCTGAAAGAGGAGAAAAAAATCGTTGGCCTCCATTTTATGCTTTTTGTCGACAGAGATTATATCATTACTGAAGTTTCATGGTATTTTGCATGAGAGTGCCCAGTTGATGTTTTCAGTGCATGGAGGTTCCTTTGGAGATTGCTTCATCCAAGTATGTCATTCGTTAGAGGCTCTGCCTCAGCATGCACCAGGAGGAGCAGCTAACTGCCAACATCATTTACCATCGCCTGCAATTCCTACCCTCCTGGTCTTTCCTTTCCTGCTTTGGACCCAAAGTAACTCCTTCCCTCCCGATCCCCCCAGAATGGTCTGTTTTGACTCTTTTCCTGTTACAGAAACATTTCTTTAGTAATCTGGGAGTGTTAATGTGCTAATGCAGGTAAATTGTAATTAATTTCTCTCTAATTGATGCGTGGGACTACATAGGCCCCTCATTTTCCTCCCTTCATTCCTTTATAAATATATGATTTGACAGATTAATTTGAAAGCAAAAGTTAGATTCTTTACAGCCATTTAAGCAGAAGCCCCAGAACGCGATTTGCTGTCTAGTTGTGTGAAGCATAATAAAAGGGTTGAAGTCAGGTTATCCTTTTTTATCGTCATTTTGCTAATTTAATCTTTTTCCCCTTCATAAGGTAATAAAATATTCATTTCACAGACTGAAAACCTTGGCAGTTGGTGAGGGAGTATACCCATAGTGTTCTGGTGTTCCCCGGGGTGACCTTTACCCTGGTGGAACCCTGTGGCCCAGCTGAAAAAGGGGTATCTCTAGGGCTGTGTGGGTTGTGTCGGGGGAGTTCTGCTTTGGCATTTGAGTCAGGACTGAGTCAAGCCTCCCACATCCTGTTGCAGCTCAGAGAAAATCACTAGAACTTCCTGGCATTTCTAGGGCTGCAGGGGAGGGGAGCCAGCCCCTCAGCCTGGAGCCATTTTCTGAAGAGCAGGAGATGAAAGATAATGTCTTTTTGCTCCAGCTGGAGCTGCACAGAGAGCTTACATCTGGAAGAAGCCAGAGAGGCGTCACAGAGAAGACGTCTCCGTGGGAGAACTGATCCTCCAGGAGAAAAGGAAACCCAGCTGCCTAAATGTGTGCTTGTGGGTATCCAGTGCTTTGCAGTTATACTGGAGGCAGTTAGTCTTCCCTGCAGTAGGCTGATGCTTTGATCACATTGCATTCTAAATCACTGGAGCATCACTTCTTGGTGGCTTGTTTAATAAAAGTTCTCTACACCCAGTCTGGTCACTTGGAAGTTCTTTTCTTCTAAGACAATTGGCCCCTCTGCCATTAGTCCTTCTACCTGAAGACTTCAAGATCGCCTAACTCAATTCTTAGTCTTAAAGAGTTCACCTAACAGGGGTAGGTGCATGACAAAAACATCTCTAGCTTCCACTCAGATACCTTTCTCCAGAGGCCTCCATCTTCTCTTCTCCTCATTGCCTAAACGAAAGATAGAAACAAAAGGGATGAAGTTTCTAACTTCAGAATCCATTAAAATGATGCCTCATGGATGTCCAATATTACACCTGGGTTCCACCTAGACATTGCAGTTAGTTACATTCAGGTAAGCCAAAGAGACACATTTTTTGCCAGATGACTCTTTACCTTCTCTTTGCAAAGAGTATAGGAATACCTACTCTTTGGTTGGAGGGCTCTGGGAAGAACCAAGTCTTAGGAGGTAGGGGAATAATCAGGGGCCCATAGTGACAGGATTTGCCCTGCGGAGATACTGACTGAAACTTTAGTCAGACAGTTCCATCCAGGGTCTGATATTCAACCCCGACCACTCTAGGGCCCAGTCTGTCAGGTTCCTTGGGGCATGTGCTGAGTAGGCACAGATGAGAAAGCAGACAGACGTGGTTGTCACCATCTTTACAAATGTGTTCATGCTCCCATGGGACTCCTTTTTGTGTTTTTAAAGAAAATGTTTCCATGAGTAGCTTGATCTGGTAAACTATGTGACAAAATACGTTGCCTTATAAATACCTCTTATTCATTAAAATTTTTTTGTCTATATTTGAAAAATTGTGTGCTTTACTGCTTTTACTCCAGCCATCTAATGCATTGGGAATTTGTAATTTTAACAATGGATTATAAAATTATTAATAGTCTTTCAGAGAGAGTTTAGTTTCATTTTTTTTTCTGTCCAAATATTTGGGAAATTTTATTCATTGTGGAAAATTACCTACTGTTATTTTTAATTAGTAGCATTAAAATATCTTAAAAGACTGCCTGAAACTAAAGTGAAAAATCATTTATTAGGGAAACAACTCTCACACATCTGAGGAAAATAGTGTTGAAATGTCTAAGCAGATTGAAGGGAAATCAAGAAATGAGGCTGAATTCAGATGGAGAGAAAGAAAGGAAAGGGCAGGCATGATGTTTGAGAAAGGAAGTAGATACAGGGAGAGACTTGCAAAAGAAAGACTGAGTTTCTGGGCATGGATGGCATAGGCATCACAATGCCTAGAACTGCAATTTTCTTATATTTTCTAATGTTTTCCTGAGAAGTGATACAAGGTGAAATCAAAGCTACTCCTTTTATCCTAGTATGTAGTTAGTATTGGTAAGGGTTTCTATAAAAAAAAAAAAAAAAGAAAAAGAAAAAAGACATGTTGCAAATATGTGTATGAGGAGAAATCTGCCTTTTATTCTAGTGGAAAGTCCTCTTAAAGTCAGAAGCATTGGATGAGAATCAGGAAATTCTTGATTGTATACTGAAGATCAAGAGGCTATGGAAGGCACTACTCCTTGACTGTTTCCACCTGTTCTCTTGCTCCTTGGACTGTTTCAGGTACAGAGCCCCCTCTCCTTCCTCCACCCTTCCCTCCACAGAGACAGTTAGGGAATAGCCAGTGCTCTCCCTACTCACCTCCTTCCCCATTCCCTCCCGCTGCTCTCTGGTTTCCATTCCAACCAGAATTTCAACTCCAAGGAGCTCCAGTTTATCAAGTTCAGAAGACACATTTTTACTCCTTGTCTTCTTAGTAATAACAATGATTTCTCTGCCTGGAAAGCAAGTTCCTACTTTGGCTTCCATGAAATCATCTCCTGAAATTTCTTCCACTACTTTGGTCATACCTTTCCTGTCTGTCCTGGACTTTTGCACTTTCTGGCAGTTGAGTCTTCTCTAGTGTACCTCACTTTTACCCTCAGTTATTTCTTTTTATATAGCCTTGTTCATAACCCATTCCACACTCTTGGCACCAGTTAAGCTGATCAGTCTACCATATATAATATATAGATCTATATCAATAACTATATCCAAATCAGAATTATTTTCTGAATTCAAATTTATTCATCTTCTAACTAAAGATGTCTACAGGTTCAAAATGTAAGTCTAATAAAAAGTTTACTGAATTGTTTAGAAAATAATATGCATTTATATTATTTTTATTTCACCCTAAGTCTAACTATAAACAATTATGAAGAAAATCCAATGTTTATTTAAGAAGATGTCTTCTAAATGATGCCCCTTGGGTAAATGGCTGTTTTAATCCCCACAGCAGAAAAATCTGCTTTCTAATTAAAAACATATATGTACACTCATAAAATCAAATAAAACCAAGAGGAATGCATTTTGTTTAAAAAAATGACAAGCCTCCAACAAACTTAAATCTTGCTGGAGTAGACTAAGAAAACTAGGCAACCCCATGTCTCTCGCTCTCTTTGGGCAGATTCTCGTAGTGAGCCTGTTTCTTTTTCACCCCTAAATCTGTGTGTGAAACCACTAAGAAAAATGCATCCGCACAGCCGCGGAGGTATTAGACTCGGGACTCCAGCTGCATTCGCACATTTGCATTCTGCTTATCAGGTCATCCAATGGCAAAATCTTCAGAGGGAGTCGGCAATTTCTCCCTCATACTGAAGCTAATGAGCAAAATAGCTCTTGCTGAAGGACAAGAAAAAGTCGGACCGTGCCGGTGTGCCTCAGACACCACCGGCAGGCTGTCATAATTATGAAAAAACCATCACAAGACCTTACAAATGAAAAGCGGCGGAGAAAACTTTTGCCCCGCCGAATTTGTTAGGAAGCTGCTCACGGCGCTTCAAGCCGGCAGCTGCCGCGGGAGCCCATCCAGAATGCTGACACTGCCGCCTCCCACTGGTTCCCAGAGGGGACACAGCCTCCGCTTTCAGTTTCCACGCAAAGGGAGATTGTTTTATACACACTCTGGGCTCGCTCTTCATTTCCAGGCATGCCTCGCAGAGCTGACTTTTATTACCAGGTAAATCACCAGCAGGTTTAGCAGGGCAGTAATCACCAATAGCCCAACTTTTCCCCGTGTCTGCTGACCCCTCGTCTGTAATCTGCCTGCCACCCGCCACCCTCTTCTGAGTCCCCTTGCAGGTCCTGGCTGCCTCTGGCTGCTGTTCGCAGCGTCACGCAGGGAATGAAGGAAGCTCATTTCAGAGCCCATAATCAACTCCCCCTTTGGATCAAACTGCAAACTAAAATTGTACCAATCTGTCTAAACAACCCAAGGAAAATGGGACTTAAATTGTCCAATTTTGATGTGTCCACCTAGCTTGCTGAATTAATTTTACTTTCCAAAAACCTGAGACCTGGTACTGCCCCTTCCTCTGCATTGAAGTAAGAAAATAAGAAAAGAAGAAACCAAAGAAGAAATCTCCAAAAGCAAATCCTCCTGTCAGTCCCCTGGGGCACCGGTGAGGCAGAGGCTCTCTCTGCAGGATGTGTATTCAGGTCTCTGGTGAGGGCCACAGGAAGTACAGTGCCATGGGAAATGGAAAAATAGCAGGGGAGAGGTGAAACAAACGTTTCAGCTTTTTCTAAAATGTGCATTTGGAACTTGGCTCGGAGAAGGATAAAGGTGACAGAGATGAGATTCCCAAGCAGAGGAGGATGCTGAGCCTCCCCTGTGCATCTCCAACAGGAGCTGGACTGAAGGGCACCAGTCCCTGGGTCCTCATGCTCAGCTCAGAGAGGCGGGGCAGGCTGCCTCACGTGGGACCTCACAATGTCTCCTTTCCTGAAATGAAGGTCCTGCCCGCTACCCAAAGATAAAAGTGAGAGGTTTAGATGAGAAACCAAAACCAAAACCCTCATCAACAAATGACAGTTACAAGGAAAGTGCCAGGAATACAAATACTGAATTCCTAAGTGTCTCAGATTTGCTTCTGAAAAGTAAACTTCAAGAGGCATGAAAGTCCCTGATTAGAAAGGGAGGAGAGTCCATAAGAGGGCAGCTCAGGCAGGGTGGGCCTGTTCCTCTCCTTTCAGAGACAGGCCTTTCACACACCCAGCCAAGATATGGAAATGCTGTGAACTCTGTTTCCTACCATGGATTTGCGCCAGAGCACAGGATGACACCACGGATTGCACGCTTTAGTGGTGCTGCTCTTTTCCTCGCAGGAGAATACTTGTATTTTTCCCCAAATGCTGTAGCAATCCTAGAAGTCCTTGTCTCTTCTTCCCTGTTTCCTGCACAAAAGAGACACGGGTTCTACCTGTCCCTGAATGAACCGGTGGCCCAGGGGATATGTAAAACATCTTGACTCATCTAAGCACTTGAAAACAAAAGATCCAGACGCATTGTTTATCCTGGCCATCATTTCTGCTTAGGAGACACTATTGCCGCGAGTGTCTCTGTGTGTGAGTACTCTCCAGCAGAAAAGGAAAGACAGAGGTCAGGACATCTAAGCTATGCCGTGATACCAGGTAAGTCCTCTGTCTCTCCCAGCCCTAATCCCTGCTTTTCCCTTACTCTCTCCCTCTGCTCCACAGAGTCCTCGCTCTGGACCAGCCCTGGCAAAGCGGCCTCCAACGTCTTTTGCAAGTGTCACCTTAGAGGGAAGAGAAGGCAGGGTGAAATACAATTTCTGCTGGGAATTGACACCATTATTTCTCTCCACATTGCATTGGCCCAAGCAAGCCATGTGGCGGCTCCTGAGTTCAACAGGGAAGCAATAATTTATTCTTCCAGAGGAGAAGGACAGTTCTCTGCAAACATTGCTGCAATCTTCCTACAAAAGTAGCCAGGGCTCTGTCAGCTTTGTATAGGGCCCTCACATTGTCCATTCTCACAAAAGCAAGCACTTTTTTCCTGACTGGTTACAAGAAAAGCTCAAGTGGAGTCCCCCTCCCTGGCCCATTCCCATATTCCAGCAACAGCGCCCCCTTGTGCCCCATAGAGGGCACCCTGAGTTGTCCGTGTTCTGTGAAGCATTGATGAGCTGGCCTCCTTCTTCCCATCCTGTGCTTTCAGCCTTGCCTTAGGACTAGAAACTCAAAGACAAAGAGGCTAAAACCATGGGAACAGACCTAGCTGTCAAAAGTCATCTTTGGCTGAATGAAGGCTCCAGGAAGACAGACATTGTTTTAGTGACATTTTATCTTTTAAACAAACCAGACAGAAGGATTATGTACTTTATGTTTACTTCAGGAACTCAAAATTACACTCACCAAAAAACTTCAAGGAGACTTTAATGTGAAATTTGCTGCCACATCTTGTCCCCAGATTTATCAATTAATGGTCAATGGAATTGACACTCCTAGCCTGCAGGAGCTAAGTGAATTAGTCCATGGTAAGGAACAGTTTCACTGTCTTGGAGGCCTTCGGGCAGGAAGAGAAGAAACTAACTACATAATAACAATCAAACACTCACTGTGTGTTGGATATTAAATTTTGACTCTGAATTCCAAGAGCAGACAAATTTCAGTCCACTAAAAAGGGGCTGCCACAAGCTGGCCTGCTAGCCATTAGCCCTAGCCTCCCTCGGAACTCTCCTATTCTGGTCCCTGTTTTGAATCCAGACTGCCTTGGTCACCAATCTGATGAACAAATCTACCATATAATTGCCTCCTGGCCTTCATCCCTGATCCCCAGCTTTCCAGTGTTCTGTTTTGGTACAGTGTCTCCATGACTCAACAGTCTGGTTAAGGACACTTAGATTTGACCTAGCCTCCTACATTCCTGGTAGCCTCAACTGGACTAATCCCATCCTCAGACGCTGTGAAAAGTAGACATCACACATTCCTGGAAGAGGTCTCTTGTTGTCTGATGAAGTTCTGGAAAGACACAGCCATAGAAGTGTACGAATGTTAGCATGCCACATGGCTGACCCACCAAGATAGTGGGCTGTTATGTTCCATGGCAGGGGTCTTGCCCTGGAAATAGCCCGACCCAGGTACATGGAGCCCAACAGAAATTAGGCAGCAGGCCCAACAAAGAGAAGCAGTGACCTGAATGGAATATTATACTCCTGCCATACTTTTCATTTAAAATAAAAATAGCTAAAGGGAATCCACAGAAGGAAGTTCAGGCAAGCCTTTGATTGTTTTTCATGGGTCTCTGTGGCCTTGAGATAGAAATGAAGTAGGAGGAAGAAATCTTGGCCAATGGCAAAGACAAGACAGAATGCAAGAAAAAGAATGAAATGAGTTGCAAAACAAAAGTTCAAGAATTCAAAAGAAGGGTTGTCACATAGTATGCAAGCTTCTAGAATTTGGAAGAGGGAAGGTGTTTCTGGAATTGATGTCAGAAAGGACACTTTTTTTTTTTTAAGGAACAAGTGCTGGAGAAATGTGGAGAAAAGGGAACTCTAATTCACTGTTGGTGAGAATGTAAAATGGTTCAACCACTCTGGAAAGCAGTAAGGAGAGTACTCAAAGAACTGAGAATGGAAAATCCATATGATCCAGTTATTCCCCTACTGGGTATTTCCCCTAAAAACACAACAGCACTTATCCAAAGAGATATATGCATCCCTGTGTTAATATCAGAATTATTCATAATAGCTAAGAGCTAGAAGCTACCTAAATGTCCTTATCAACAGAGGCGTGGATACATGAGATGTAGTATATACACACAGTGGAATACTATGCAGTCATTAAAAGGGAGAGATCCTGCCATCTGCAACAACATGGATGGCTTTAGAGAGAATTATGCTCAGTGAGATAAGCCAGAAGGAGAAAGATAGACATCATATGATGTGTAAATGTGAATAGAGATAGAAAACAAATAAATGACATAAACAATACTAAAGGCAAAGAGAGGGGGCAGGTGAGGGAGGGAGGGAAGGAAGGAGATTGAGAGAGAGAAAGAGAGAGAGAGAGAGAGAACAGCTCCAAACAACTATGAACTCTTACAGATGAGAGACAAAAAGGCAAATCAAAGGGTACCGAATGACAAGGGAAGGGTGGGAGAAATGGGATGAAGGGAATTAACTATAAATGAAGGGAGAAAATAAAAAGGGGAATATTGATAAACCTACTGTGCAATATATAAATGTAAAAATACTGTTATGTATACCTCAAAACAAGTTAATGCAAAAATGCAATATCCTTTCAATAATAAAAAAATGAAAAAGAAAGGACACAAGTAGGGTAGAATAATGAGGATTTTATTAGGTGGGAAAAAGTGAGGAACTGCGTGAGTGTGGACAGAGGTGTGGTCATTAAAAACACGAAGTAATGGCTAGCAGAAAGAGAGTCTATAGGTATGTATAAAATGAGAATGTAGGCTGGTAAGACACCTTTAGGAACATTTATAGAAGATCTTTAAAAGTTCTGGAAGCAACCTAATCTTAACAGCTTTTCATATATGTTATATTAAACTTAGAACTTAATCTGTACAGTGTATGTGGTTTTATACTTTTTGCTTATATACATACATGCTTCTTTTCTTGAAAGCATAGGTCTTATACCACACCCTGAATTCTTTTTATTTTAATATCTATGATCTTTGTGATAAGGTTCAATAAAATTTCATCTGGGTCATTAATTCCTCCATTTCAGAGTTCACATAGATAAGAAACAGAAACGTATATACTTGTATGTCAACTTAAGTTCTTTATTTTATAAGGGTTCAACAGATGAATCCTCTTAAGAAAGTTAGTGGCTTCTGTTTCATATAAGCCCGGAGAAGCCAACCAAAGCTACTTCAAGATCTCCATGTGCTTTTTGGGTCTCTGTAACATTGACGATTTGGAAGAAGCTATTCAACTCTTTCATGATGGGTTTATCATTTTATATTTCAAAGAGATTATTTTATAAGGAATAACTTTTAATACGATAGTTTTGCCTATATATAAATCTTATATTTTTCATCTCCTAACCTCAATAGCCCTCCTATATGTCTTGGAATTTCAACACATACAAAGCTAACACCAAATATATAAATAATATTTTGACACAAAAGAACATAAAGCTAAAAATCAGCACAAACATAGCTTGAAAAACAGTTTCAAAACCCAGCACAGAGCTTGGCTCTCCTGTGGCACTTCACCACCCAGACAGCAAACAGATCAGCCTGAATATTTTCAGTCCCAAGAGAGGAGGACTTTGTTTTTTGAATAAAATGATGCATATCCTCCCTGTCCCTAGATTGACCTCTGCAAAGTGTGCAGGGTCAGGACCAGAATTTCCGCTAGATGCTTTCACCTTTCTCTAGTTTTTTCTTTCTCCTTTCCAATTTGAACATGCCAGTTCATTCTCAGCCACATCTAGATCTTGGCAGGCAGGAGAAAGCCACAGAAACCCTCTCAGTTGCAGGAAAGAGGAAAAAATGAAAGCGAGAAAGAGAATGCTCACTACTGAGTATAGTTTAAGAGACATGCAGATAAAAGCAATAAAACTAAGAGATATCATGTGACCCAAGGACCTGAGGACCAAAGGTGCTTTAAGGGCATGTTTCAGAAGATGCTGATGAGCAAAGGTCTCTGCCCTACACCTACTGGAGAGATTTTCTGCAAGATTTTATTGATGTAAAGAAAACAGAACACTGCTGAATCACAGCAGCTCTAGCTCATGTTTGCTTTAAAAAAAAAAAAAAAAAAAAAAAGCCTATATCTCAATCCATCCTGCCTTGGCTGAGGGACCATAGTGCTGGCTCTCCCAGAGAGGGAGGCTGTGTGTCTGGGGACTACCACTGTAGTTTGTCTAGGAACTCACCCACTACTGGCTACCAACCACATCTGATGGCAAATAAGCACTGAGACATTCACCTCAACAGGATCTATAAATGGAGACTTTCTAGTTACAGCCAAAAGGGGAAGAAGGAAAAGACTGGTGATGACAAGAACTGGGAAGATATCCCAGAGGCTGGTATGCCTTTCTACTTCTTCCATGAACTTAATTTGCTTAATGCACATACCCCTGCTTCCTTACAGATACCAGGAGTTACTCTCTTTCACTGACAAGTCTACTGCAAACCAAGAATTGTCTCATCTCACAGTAGTGGAGGTGTATTAGATTCAGAAAAAAGAAAGCCAAGCTTGATTCCTAAACTTGTGAGTAACTAGCCTGCATCAACCTAAGTTTCTGTTTACACTCCTATAAAATGGATGTGTTGGTGATAAACACTCTCCTAAATGATGAAGTTCTTAAAAAGATAAAATGATCTCATGAGCTATACATGTGATACCTTTTTGAAAATTGTTCTCCAAATGTGAGATGGTATTAGTACCATAATACTAATTCTATTTACTTGTATGCTGGCTTTTCATATGTTTTTTATTTTCCATTTCTTTGACATGTCTGCCAGTTTCATTATTTTACCTGGTAAAGTCAGAAGCCACAGTTTTTTCAATATGGGGTCATAGCTTTACAACATAGTACTAATGTCAGAAGTAACTCAGCACCTGCTCTGGGAGGTCATATTATTACCAAAAAAAGAAAAAAAAATAATAATAATAAAATGTGTGTATATTTATATATACTCAGGGACCACTGAATTATGGCCAAGGTCATTTTGTACTGTGATGACTACAGGATAAATGGTGGATAGAAAAAAGAAAACTGCAAATTACTGATCCTGGAACAGGTAATAATGAAAAATAATGCAGAGATCAGTAAGGACTCTCCCCTTCTTCAGTCCCATGATGAAAGCAAAAGGCTCATCTTGATCCGACCTGAAGGTGCAGACCCACCAAAGTTTGCAAGATGTGATTCTGGAGTCTGCACTGTTGCAATACCTCTTGAATGAATTTCCTCCCCTCCATTTCAATAAGAAGAGCCTCCCTCCACTCCTTCTCTTGGGCTATTTGAACAGCACCCCTCCCCCTGCCCCACCCGGAAAAAGGTTCCTTTTGCTGCAAACCTTTCAGCATGGATGAAGGAAGGACTTGATTTAATTTCAGTGTCCCCCAGCACCTGTACTTATCCTTAGTAGTACAGAGAAGTGCTCCTGTCGCCTTTAACCTCACTGTCTTTATAGTAGACAAGTAACAGCTCCAGTTCACCCCCTTCCAAGCCTCATTATGTTTTTGCTCTCATAGTAAATCCAGTCAAACTTTCATTATATATTCTACTGGATGACTTTTGACTTAGCGTCTGTGTGATATAGATATATTCTCTACTGTTAACAAACAGGAGAGGTCATGCCTCTCCATCTAAGAATAAAGATTCAATGTTTTATCCCTAATAATTTTACATAAAACATAGTCATTCTGCCATTTTCATGAAAGACACGGGGCTTTGAAGCCAGCCAGCTCTATGAACTTCACCTCAAGTTTCTACTAAAATTTTGTGCCAAGCAGGGCAGCTGCAGTGTGGGACACCAGTTAGCTGGTTACTTGGGAGGCCTCAGACCTGGAGAGGCAGCGGCACAACATAAAGATTAGATAAACATAAACAGATTAGATAAGGGGCTTTGGGTGAAGATCTAAAACTCCAGTTTTTATTTTCCATGTCCCATGGCCCCTGCCACACCATTATTAGAAAGCATAATGCTTGTCTTGTGGGGTTATTACAGGTATGGACTTAGTGTCCAAAACGGAAGTCTTCATAACAAATATCACTCAAGAGCATGAAAGGATTCTGACGTATTCCATGGTAAATTTCAGGGCACATTGTAAGTGCCTTAAAAAGACAGTTGGAAATCTTACCCGAGGGAAATCTCCAAAGTACATGGATGGGAAAGAAGTTCACAGTCAGAAAGTTAGATATCGATTGAGACCTCAGGCAAGAGGGTCCATTTCCCTAAACAAGGAAGATTTCTTCCTCTCAGGGTCTGGGGTGAGGGACATGAAGGCACAGAGCCCACTGGTTGGCGTGAAGTCAGTGCTTTGCAACATGACCGCCTGTTAGTTTGTCCCTCAGTTTCCAAGTATAAATGGAAGACCCTCTCCTACATTCAAGGCCAATAGAAGCAGGAAGATTGTTCACCCCTGTACTGAGAGGAGGCTGTGTTTCCTGAGGTTTACAGTCCCTTGCCATACATACAGCATTGATTCAGAATTCCAAATCAAACTCGCGTCCTGTGGACGCTACGCACATTTGCTCCCGATGAAACTCGCTATGTGGAAAAAAAAAGTCTTTCAAACGCTTATTAGAATGGCTTGCAAAGCTCTTTGGATGCCTAATGTTCTTAAACAGAATTTTAATGATTTAAGGGTAAATGAACTAGAAACCCATGGATTTAATTTCCCTTGAAATACATATACATTTAAAAATTAAGGGGGAACATACTTGAAGCAAAACATATTTGTGATGTGATCATAGCCAACACTCACAGAGCCAGCTGCCACAGTCCAGTAGGCACCCCAGCAGCCACGTGGCCTCGGCTCTCTGCAGAGGCTGGTGAGACTCCAACCAGGGTCCCTGGAAGTGCATCTCCAGCTGTGAAGGACCAGGGCTTGACTCTCCCAAGATGTGGCACTGAAACTGTGTAAAACGATGGGTCCCGGAGTACCACAAAGACCCATTTTAGTGGGTTCGGCCTCCGTCCCTTCACCCAGAAGCCCCACCATCCAGACCGTTTGCCTGGACGCTGGTGACAAATGTCCACTGCATGGAGTCTTGTTTTACCAAACTCAGCAAACAGCCCCTGGCTCTCAACTGGATTTTGGGAACTGCATATATAACCTCATATATCTGAACCTAAAGCTTGGTACTGCTCAAGTTTTAAAATGTTTTGTAATTCTCATTTTTCAGGGGTCTGTTGGAATCACTTTCCTCCAAGCTCCCAACTGGTGAATTCAACAAACCTTCCCCTGAGGATGGAGATTGTGCCTTCAGGATTTTGATTCTTGCATTTTGTGCTGTTTTACCACCCAGAACCTAGCAGGGGAAGATGTGCTGCAGGAGTTGGCAGCCCCTCCTTCCTCCTATCTCTCTAATATGTGATATCCCTTTGAGGCTCAGCTCGAGAGCTATCCGGGCAATGCGACTTTGGTAGATGCAGGCATGCTACCAACCTGAGAGCCCTATGACCTAGTGAACCCCAGTTGCATACTATCTAGACAAAAGCATTAGAACATAAAGGAGTCCATCTAAAAGTGGAAGAAATTGTCACCACCTCCCTGCTGATGGAGACAGGTATCTTGAAAAAGCTATGGAGGCAGGCCCTGGTGGATCAATGATTAGTTTGATCACCTCCGAAGGAGCCAGGCTACATACCCCTGGGTTTTAGTCCTCGGCACTGGGAGTTTGAGGGGTGGGTGGAGGAGGGAAGAGGAAGCAACCAGTGTGAACTAAATTAAAATAAAATAAATATGCTTCTTCCTCCTCCTTCTTCCTGCCTTTCTACTTACTTGCCTTCATTCTTGCCTGTACCTTTCCGTTAAAAAAAAAAAAGAAAAAGAAAAAGAAAGGACATAGCTATCAAATGACCACTATGCTTTAGTTACTATTACAAAACTCTCCACTCATTCACTCTTCACTCACTCCTCCCTCCCTCAATTCATTAACTTGTCAAGCACTTCATTAGTAACTTTAAGGTGATAATCACTCTCTTCTTCCAACCAGTAATAATTGTACTTCTCCCTTTCAGATAGTGCTACTGGGAAAAATATAAAATAATTAAGGACTAACCACTGACAAAGAGGTGACATTTTCAAGAAATTAATGAAAACAACTAATAATGATGTAGTAACTCCGAGGTAGCAGAAGCTCTTATATGTGCTTTACCTGTATTAACTCACTGAATCCACAAAAGGAGACAAACTATTAATATCCCATCTCTTATATGGTGGAACTGGGGCATTGACATTACAGGATGAGGTCATCCGCTAATAATGGCTGATCCAACCCATGGAGATTTGCATTAATAGTATTCTACATGAGACATAGCTGTTGTTATAATATGACACATAACGATGGTACTAAACAGGAAGGAGCAATTGATTACATCTGCTGCAGTTCAGATGCCGTGGAAATTTGCTAAGAATTATCCTATTTGAGTGATGTGCATTGGTGTGCAATATGTTACCGGCTGGATGAGCAGACTGGCTCCAAGCCCTGCCCTGTGTTCATCAGACCTCCTTCTCCCCTGACAAGGGAGCACATGCAGGAGACTGACCTGACAAAGTCCAGAAGCAAGCCAATTTGGATATTAAGCCCAGCATAATTCAGATGTGAAACAGATTAAACTCATTTGCAAATTAGCAGACCTGTCCTCTTTGGGGGTAGCATTGAAACCTCTTAGCAGTCCTGTTCAATGAGTATTGGCATTGTTTTGGATCATTGACTTTGTACCATTTGTGCATTATCTAGAATAAAACTGTGATTAATGGCAAATAGGCTTGCATTTTTCTCCCCAGTGTTTTGTTGTCATTATCCTCTATCAGTCTGGGGTTCTCATCAGAATAGTAAATTATCTGAAGGCAAACAAGAGGTAAAGAGGGTTAGATTAAACAGTCACAGAAAGTCTTTGAAGAGTTGGTGCTGAAAAGCATAAAGCATACAGTGCCTTTCGAAAAATGACCTACAGTTGGGTGGTCAGGGTTGGAAACCTGCTCTGAGTGTCACTAGGGCATGAGTAGTCACCAACTGCATGTTTGCTATTTCCCTAATCTCTAATAATGGACAAGTAACACCTAAATTGTAGAGCAGCTGAGACATGCAAAACAAATAACACAACTGAAAAAACTAGATGCGATTATTATTGATAAATACAATCTTGTCTAATTCAGTTGAATTCTGAGAAGATTTACAAGTTGGTGGGCTTCTAATTTGGGCTAAAATTTCTGTGCATAGTAGACCTTGTCAAAGTCCTATCCCCATAAACTAACAATATCTTTTGGAGTTTCTTGCAGCAGCTTTCTCTTTTTTCTCAGGTTCTATATGCCCAAGTGTTTTGATTCCTAAAGAAATCCCAGTTCAATATAAATATCTCCCTGAATGTCACTCCTCCTGCATATCCTCAGGATGATACCATCCATTCTTGGGGAATCAATGATCTCTTACACATTGGACACTCCCAAGTCCATTCCAGCACAGATCTTCCTGCTACACTTACCTAAGTGCATTATTTACCTCCTCATATTCTGGCTTCTTTTCCAGTTTTCTTGACTTCAGGTGATAACCTCTTCTAGTCACCTCTACCAGCTCTTGTTTGTTTTTTTTAAAAACCCATCCATTTCCTTTCTGTTCATCCATCCACTCATCCATCCATCCATCCATTTATTTTACTCTTTCTCCATTAAAAATGTGTAAAACTTTCCCTATTAGAATATTATGTTTATTTCCTTTCTGTACTTTTAAAAGAATATGTGAAATGTAGGAGGCATGCCAAAAAGTGCCCATGAAAAAGAGGAGAAATGGCTCGTAAATGAATGTCCTGTCTACCCCAGTAAGAAAAATGGGAAGACATGGCCCTTGACTATCTGTGGGAGCCAGAATATTTTATATATATATATATATATATGTGTGTGTGTGTGTGTGTGTGTGTATGTATGTGTGTATATATATGTATATATACAAACATATATATATATATATATATATATATATATATATTTCAGTGTCCTTGGGACACATAGGTAAAGTACCTGCCTGCCTTGTATAGCAGCAGCAACGACATGAGGGAGAAATGACAGGAATATTCTCTCTTCTCAGGATGTGAATAAATTATTGTTGGAGAAAAATCTTTGCATAGACAGCCTCCAAAACATCAGATGCAAGGGAATGAGGATGGAAAGTATGCTAAGGAGTGAGTGGAAACTAGAAAGAAGAGGATGGTAGTGTGATATCAGTTTTTCTAAGTGACCCAAAAGTGCCTCTGGGCAGGAAGATTTTCATCTGGTCCAGTGCTCAAGGAATCAGTGTTTGGGGGTTACCAGTGTTCAACAGTGAGTGACAAAAATGGTGTCCTGAGAACAATGAAAGCAGAAAGTTAAAGGGATGCAACTGAAGTCAAGCTGACAGAGAACTTTAAGTAAGAAAATATGAATAGGGTACAAATTAAGAAATGTATGGTGTCTTACTTGATCGCAAGCTTTGGTTTGTTTTATCTTGCACAGAGTCAGGTGGGTCACATGTTTCCAGGGGTCTTAGAAACCAACAGCTCTTCTAAAGGTACAAAGCAATGCTTCAATGGAGAGTGGAACATGCATATTTGCATGTCCTAATCAGAGAGCGTGTCCACCGAGATGTTCTAGGAACTGTGATTAAGTTCTTTGTATACACTGATCCGTCTACTGATTACCAGAGACCCCTGATAAAACAACTATTGCTAGTCTAGCTTCACAAATATGGAAACTGAAGCAGAGAGAAATCAAAGAACTTTGCCAAATCACATAGCTAGGAAGAGGTGAAGTCTGGATTTGAACATACACAGGCTAGGTCTAGATATTGATTTCTTAGTCACTTGGTCAGTTTTTTTTCTTTGTTTGTCACAAAAACAAGAGAAAAAAGAGTAAATGCTCTTCTCCCAAACTTAGAAGTCAAAAAAGGCATGCCTTGGAGGCTCACATATTAAGCTTGTGCCTGGGACACAGTGCATATATAGTCCAAGGACCTGTGTACCGATTTGAAGGATAATTAAAGTGAACAATGAAATAGAATGTTTCTTCCTCATCTCCTTTTGACTGCCTGCCTGATTTTCTCTTAAAAAAAACAAAACCAAAATACATAATAAACAAATATGAAAGAAGCAAAACTATTTGGTACTAGTAATCTGCCAATTTTTAGTCAAAACACTTATCCGTGGAGAGTCAATTGTTTGTTGTTTGGGATACAAATTTTACTGCTGTAATTTCACCTGTTTTTATTCTTGTAATCATTTAATAAGGTCATTAAACACTGACTTGTTGAATTTGGAAAGGACAGGAAATATAGAACGAAAACAAAAGAAGAATTTTGTCACCAGCACCTGAATGTTCATTTGGGTCACAGACACATAGGCAAAGTATTTCTGTAGAGACTGGGGTGGGTCAGTGGGTGCGCCACTGTGGTTCAGAGGACGGAGCAATGAATCTTTCTGAGAGAGTAGACTAATACTATATGATATATGATGCAAATAACATAAAAATAGTAATTTGATAATCATATGACATGCTATATAATGTTTTATATATGTATCTATATAGCTGATTTATATATTGTGCTATATTATATATAAATATATATGCATACATGTGTATAGATATGTGTGTATATATATATATATATATAATAGATCTTAACCACAAAAAAAGTTATTTTATTTGGTTATAATGTTTGGTACTAATATAAAAATGTTTGCTTTGCTTTCCAAATGTAAAATTATAAGGAATATATATTTTTCCAAAGGATTTGGTTAGACAGGAGTTTCATGCGTGGGACAAACTTACAATAAAAAATGAGTTGTTGTCTCTCTGAAATTCACACATAGTCAGCTTTCTTTACTTTATGCTGTGGCCCTAGAGGAGCTGGAAGCCACAGACCAGTGAAGCTCTGAAGCTGAAGATGGAGGCTGTGGAAAACCTGGGCTACAGGTCTGACATCCAGAGGGAGCTGGATCTTGGCAGCATCGGGAGTCCTGCTGGACAGCAGACCGGAGCAGTCTCTTCATGAGTAACAGTGACCACAAAGGACTTGGATGCAGTCAGTGCAGTCAGGGGACAGTTGGGTGACTTTAGACAATCAACTTACGTCTCTGCTTAGTGTATCAATTATCAGGAAATACCTGGTCCTCTGGATTATGTAAGGATTATGTAAGGGGTAAATGGAAGACATGAAGCACTCAGGACTTTTGACCGCTGTCTGAGAATTCTAAATACAACTCAACCAAGAATTATAAACACACCTAAACTAGGTGAAAGTGAAATAACTGTAATTTAATCAGCGAATTAAGTGAACAGTTATTTACTAAATTTCTACTACGTTTAGGCAGTCAGGATATAATCAGGCTGAAGAATGAGACCCTTTTCTCTTGAAGCTTACATTTTAGCGGAAAGAGGCAGGTCACTCACAAATAAATTTTAAAAAAATGAGTTATTTTCTGAGAGCAGTATGTCTACAAATATAAGAAAATAGGTGGATATGAATCATAGTGATCAGAGGGAGGGATTGATCAGGTTGGTTCATCAGGGCTCAGGGGGATGGTGCATTTTGAATGACAGTTAGTTCCCAGTTCTAGAGGTATGGGTACAGGGTGCCCAACAGAGGGCAGAGCAAGGGCATTTGAGGTGGGTACATATGACTAGGAGAGTGAGGCAAGAGATTCTAGAAACTTAGGAAGAAGTGGTGGATTGCAGGTCACACTTCAAAGAATTTTGAAAGCCAGTAGAAGATTTTAAGCAGAAGAGTGACTTGATATGGTTTTATTTTTAATAGGTCATTCTAGCTTGAGTGAAAAATGGATGGTGAATGAGCAAGAATAAAATGAACTACCAGTTAGAAGGCTATTTAAATAGTCCAGGTCACATTGGTAGTTGAGTTAGGACTGTAGCAATGAAGATGGAAAGAACTGAATAGATTCTGGATATACTTAGGAGAGGAAAGAAGAGAACTTTCCAAAGGAATGAAATTGGAAAAGAAGGGTAGTAAAAAAAAGAAGGCATTAAAGTGATTATATGATTATTATTTCATTTGTTGAGATGAGAACAGAATGTAGGAAAAGGGGATTGGTGTTGAATCATAGTATTCTGTTTTGAATATGTTAATTCTGAGATGCTTAGGATATAGCTACCCAGTCAGGTATCAAGTGTCAAGTAGATACACATTCATTTTCATTGGTTTGGATCTCATCAACACATGGATAATACTTACAGCTGTAGGATTAGATAAGCTCATTCATGGGTATACAGAGTGAGATAGGAGTCAGGATAATGGGGGATGAAAGGAAGAAAATCAACACTGACTGAAGTTTTGGTTTGTGGAAGTGGTCAAATGGTGGTATCATTAAAAGAGAATAGAGGCAGAAAGGCCAATTTTGAAAGAAAGTGATAGATTCAGGCTTACAAACACTGATTTAGAGCTATATATGATAAATGCCTGTAGAAAGATCAAGAGGACAATTTGAAATACAGGTCAGAAGATAATGTACAGATCTTTTGTACACTAGACTAAATAATTAAGTTTGAAAAGTGGAGAAAACTAGTGTCAAATGTCCAGGAACATTAAATGACCCATCTAGCTACATTTAGCTGGGGAATACAATATAGGATTAAATTTCTTCCACTGAAGAAATTAGGCACTATTTGGGAGTCTGGTATGATCTAAAGACAAAGCATTTAAAGAATAAAGCTGCCCAAAAGCGGATGATGTAGAAAAGTTATAGGCAATGTGTTTGGGAGACCAGAACCATAATAAGTAGTAAAAAAGGTTCAACTGGTAGGGAGAATGCACATTTCAGAAGGAATATAACATCTAGGAGGGAACTAAAGAATTAACTGTGTTAATTTAGAGGCTCAGTTACTCAAAGTAAGAAATGATGTTAGTATTTAAAACCACAGGGCACAGTGAAAAACAAGTATCTGGTCCAAGAATTCTCTGAAATTTGATGTTAAAGTCAGCTAGGTAGCAAATAGGACTGAACATAGAGTTTCTGAGCATTAGGTAAGAGTTTCTCAAATCTCTTCTTCTGTAAAAGAGAGTTCAACATATTCTTTGGGGAAGGGGTTGAAGAAACTCTCCCCTGAAATGTTGCTGAAAGAATTCCATTGACATAAGCTACATCAATGATAAAATTGTCAGGGAATGGAGGTTCACCACCTAGTTAACTGTTTTACTTAAGAATCTACCATCGAAATTCATTTTCTACTTGTCAAAAGTTGCCTATTCCTTTGCTACAAGAGGAATTCAGGAAGGTGTTCCTATTTGTATTGAAGGGTCATTATCGCCAGCTTCCATCAATGCACCAGATTTGCTTCTTCATGCTCTTCTAGCCCACTTTTCCAGAAGGCTTTTATCTTATGGTTCCTACTAATACCTATTATTTACCCCAATCTGCTCCCTAGTGGAAAAATCCACTTGATGACCTCTGAAGGGCAATAGTGTGCTACATCACTCCCCTCTCAACTGGAATTCTCACATAACCCAGGATGCTAGAATAGCCTGTCACTTTCAGTATTTTTAGTTTTTCAAATCTCATGTTTCATTTTTGCAGTGAATGCCAAGAAGATGAGGAAAATGCTGTAGCAGAGAGGGAAAATCAATATCCCACAGGAAGCCAAGAGCTCTGACTGTTTGCTCCTGTGTCTGATGCCAGGTTGTGTAGGGAAAATTTTGCAGTCAGAGCCCAAGACTCATTATCTCTTCCCAACGGTTTAGTGAAGAATCCTCTGAAGAACTGGTTTCCCAGGCGCAGAGGGCAAAACTTCTGACATGCTCTTAACACTGAAATTCTTGAAAGATGTCAGAGAATTGGCAAAGGGTAGGTGACTAGAAGAATCAGTGCTCTTTTCCCAGGATATAAGAACCACCTCTGGGAAGAGAAAAGGTGAAGAAGGTGAAATGCTAAGGAGAGGCCAGGGGCTAGAATATAGTTACTACATAGTTGGCTTATTTTATCAGTTTTGGAAAGATTCATGGAAATTGAATTAATATTGATCTGCTTCTTCTGTAAAATCTGAATCATGATACTTAATGGAATGCATAGCAAAAGCCTCCTGTATAGAAATAGCTTGTATATGCAGATGCTTTGAACTCAATTGGAAGATTACTTCTCTTTTAATTTGAAATATCCTTTAAATTATTTCTGAAACTCTGCTGTACTGGAACTGACTTTGAAGATAGACTTATTCATTCAGTAGTGTAATATCAAGCAACTACTCCTCATTTATGAAAGTCACTAAAGGATAAAGTGAGGTGACTATGAGAGTACTGAATCATAGAGCTCATGGGAGCACTAAAATAAACTTTATTATATAATCTGGGAAGTGTGGTGACAGGAAGATTATAAGATGCTATCGCGGTCTTCTATGTTATAATACCTCTGAGCCTAGAACAGGGGTATGGAAGTTTTAGAAAGATTCTTGGAAAAAGTGACTTCTACTTGAAAACTAAAAGAGGCAGAAGATATAGATAGTTGGCATGAAGTTAGATGTGTTTCAGACGAAGGGAACCACATAGGAAAAGGCTCTGGATGAGAACAAGGTGAGTGGAGGAATTCGAAGACTGGTTGAAGCATAGTGGCAAGGAATGAAGAGGATTGAAGATAGTACAAGACTTACAATTTGGGTGTCTATGTGGATAGTAGTGACTATTCATTGATGTAGGATAAGCAGCAGTAGTAGAATGAAGTACAAAGACAATTAGTCCGGTTTCTTTATTTTCTGATTTTGAAGTTTGTATAGGATATCCAGTTGATGAATATCTACAGAATAAATTGCTTAATAAACAATATGTGTTTCTGAAACACAGGAGAAATACCTACATTACAAACAAACCAAAAAAAGAATAGCAGATAATCATCAAATAACTACTTTATCAAGCATTGTACTAAATATGGTAAGCACATTATCTCATTTCATTTTAATAACAACTTTATGAAGTGGATACTATTTAGAAATGAAAAATTAGTTTTTAAGGTGTTGATTATTTTGCTGAGATATAGATTTTGAAATTATAACATTGAAAGGCTAATAAAAATAATTGAAAACTTCATTTAGACAATTCTGAACCAAATCTATTATTAGTGAACTTGATCTTTCACTTTACCTTAAGACTTATTTCCAGATACCTTTATTCATTTCCAACAACCAAGTCTGTTTTAAGAAAATATGACCAACTCTAAATATATTTAAAAGAATGTTTCACACGAGTTACCAAGATAGTAAATCTTCCATATTTGCCTAAAAATAAGAACCAGATAACTTTGAATTTACTTATCAGAATTATTCCTATCAGCAATTATACATCTATAATTGATATATATGATTACTTTTTTATATTCTATTTTGTGTCTGTCTCTCCACAAAATGTCTTGAAAACAACACAAAGATAATATACTTCAGAAGTACAGACAAGAATCAGTTCTTGCTATGACACTTGTTAAAAAAAATGAAATGAGCAAATAACAAATGCACATCCACTAGACCATAGATTTACACAATAATCACCAAAGTATCCCCAATAAACACGTTTCCTATAAAAAAAGTATTGCAGTGCTAAATAGTTTCCTGAAGAAAGAAGTCAACAGTATTCAAACCACATCTTACAAGTCACCCCCCACCCATGCCTTTCATTACAAAAATTAGCAGTAACTTGAGGAGGTGGTAAGAGTATTGTACAATCTCCTGAAGGTACAAACTAGATAAATCAGCACTGACTTATCTTCAGACTTATGCAGGTCTAAGACTCTCTAAGAATATATAAGCTAAAAAAAGGATGTTTTCCTTTGTCACCATCGCAGCTTTACTAGTACTACAACAGAGCCTAAAGATGCAGACATTGAGTTTATGAGGCAAATAATGAAGTTGATAGATGAGTCCACACTCTGAGTGGTAGAAGGAAGATTGGACCAGGGATGGAAGGTACTGAAGCAGCCCTCTCTCTTCCATCCATCCTACAAGGATCCCTAGTCAGCCAATGCACTGAGACTCTGACATAAATCAGGGGCAACAACAGATGAGCATGAAGAAATGTCCTGGCAGCTATGGCACTGCAGCCATAAATCAGGAACTAATTCAATCCTGTGAGATGCCTCGTTTGATTAATTTATGTCAGCATTTTCTGTGTTGTCAGGCTCGGTCCCTTGTGTGTTCTCTTTCCCTCATTCCCCACCTTCTCTGGCACAAAGAAGTGCCCCTCCCTGACACCATGACAGGATGAAGGGAATGGGACACCAGAGAAGGTTCTAGGACTGCACTCAATTAGCACTCTTTCCTCCCAAACTGAAAGACATGGACAAGACCCTCACAGAGAACTCAGGTTTTAGTCAGTGAAATAACCACTTTCTAGTTTTTCCAGAGCACCAGTTTCTGTGCTTCATAGTGAAAAAAATGTAACCCAACCCTCAGTTCCAAGCATAGAAGCAAATAACTCTCTTAGTTGAGTTATAGAAATGCACTGATGTTAATCGTGTGATGTAAAGGTGATTATGGACTTTTTTGGTCCATAATAATGGAGAACAAGGAACAACCTAGGTACCTAATGATAGTAAAATTAATTGTGCTCTATCTATATAGGAAATATTTACATTTATTTGTATGGGCAAATGTTCATTGATTTCTGTTTAATGAGTAAAAGAGGAAGCTACATGACTGAATATAGATGCACCTGTTTTTTTCTGGAAGATGATAAATGCATATCTACATGTTCATCTCTAATGCTTAGTCTTTTAAACTCTATAGTTTAATTGGTGATGAATATCTACTTCTTGTAAACTAGAAAAAAAAGTACTTTTAGAAGTCTTAACAAGGGCTGGAAAGTAGAATTCTAAAATCATGGGAGTCAAATTAAGATGTTTATCATGAACTCCTGAGCATGATAAAAGACTTGGTAGGTATTATAGGATTATTCTGTGCAAATGCAAAAAGGAGAACATGTTGTATTTGAGAGGACTGTGATCTATGTGGGCAGACAGAAGAAGACCACAGTTCAATTCAAATGGAAGAGTCAACGATCATAAAGGATGTGGCTGAGAGGAAGGACTTGAATCTGCCAAGAGTCCACTGGAGCCTCGAGGGGTAACAGTGCATTCTATTTTAGGACTGATGGTGACAAAGTTCTCTCAAAGCCTGACAAGTCATCTCCCATATTGCTTATTTATTCTTGCTATTAAAAATGTTTATACCTTACTTATTTTGGTATAGGTTTACAAGTATAACAGAAGGAAGAAAAAAAAACTAACTAGGTTTTCCATTATACACTACAACACATGACAGGCAACATCTATCAAGAACACAGTTTCTCTGTTCACACATTTAATTAGAAAACTTGAAATCGAAAGGAAAGGACAGGAAAGGATGATGAGTCCTAAAAGAAAATTCTTCAATTCACTGACAGTGAGGTTTTTGTTTTTGTTTCCAAGGAGTCCGGATTTAAAGTGCCTCTAGATGATCAGCAATAGGAATGATCAACCCACACAAGACCAGCATGCACCATGTAAATGAATATTCTCAGATTCTAAGTTCTATCTTCCTTTATAGATGAGATCTTTGAGCCTATGTGAATAGCAAGTGAGAATGTGCAGTGAATGAGATGCGTATGTTGGGAAACTTGTCTATAGGTTATTTTTAATAAGTTCAATTAACTTAGAAGAGTTAGCTACTGACTGACTATTATGGGGAAACAATATTTCCCAAATCTGGCTATCCATGGGCAAAACCTATGAAGCTTTATTAAGATACAGATCTTGGGCATGCCCTTGTGCCTAAAGCAGCTGAGACACTGAGGTGTGGACCAGATAAAGCCCAGGGACCTGGGTTTAAGACTGAGGACCAGGAGAAAAGGGGGAAAACAAAATATACAACTGATAATAAAAATGTTTCTTTCTTCTATTCCTTCTTTCCTTTCTCCCTGTCTCTAAACAAGCATAGATAACCCGGGGTACTATTAAATAAAATTTCTATGGATGGGATCTTGGAGTCCATAATTCAAATTTGTATTTCCATAGGCTTCAGTGTAAAACTAGGTTTGATTTAATGCATTTGTTTCAGTTCCAAAAACACAAACTCTTGGAAAGAAGTAATAGAGCACCAGATTTTAGATAATTACAGCAGTATTTTTAATATAATCTACACAAAACTAAAGCTGTGTGCAACTGGAATAAAGCATTTTATGAAGTGAGACTATCATGAAAAGAAAGCAGTGCATTAGCCTTAACTACTTTCTCTTCACAGCACTATTTTCATACAGAATCTTCAAAACACTATTAGTCAAGTGGGCAATAATTACCAAGAAATCTTTGTTCTAAAAATAAGTCACTGAATCATCATACTTGTACCACATGCCCTTTGGCCAACTTGTGCACCAGTGTGAAAACCTACAGTGTGGACAAAGCTATTTGTCCTGCTCCCCACAGTTTTCACACTTTTGTGAAGTAATTACCTGTACATTACATGATTTGTAATGACCAGAAAATCATGTTTAGTGGCTGCTTCAAGGATTCCTGAGCTAGCACTCCTCTCCCTGCTTCTCCTTCCATTTTCTCCTCCTCCTTCCCTCCCCCTTCTTTTTCTCCTCCCAAGCTGTAATCCTCTCAACAGTGTCACATGGCACCTTCCAGGATCAGCATCATCTGGACTCTGCATATGCTAAGGTTTTGTAAAAATAAAGTTTAGTATTTAGAAGCACACCTGGCAGACTCCAGGAACAGGGATGTGTCTCCGTGCACAAGCTGAGAACCAGGGATCCAAGCCAGTGCTGGATACATTCCTATTGAGATCTAACAGGGCGTGGATGACAAGGCTGGTGACTTTGAAGGCCTTTTTAAAGTTCTACAATCCTAAGGAAGGAAGTGAAGATGACTGTAAATTCTGCTGGCACCCTGAGGAAATCAGTAATCTTGAATCACTAATGCTAATTTACGATTTTGGATAGGTTGTTTGAACTTTATTAAGCTTAGCTAAATCTGTGGAAATGAATAAGCAAATAAATAAACAAATCAAAATCTGGCTATTCCTTGGACATGAAAAATTGCACCAGAGCCAAGTTTTCCCTGAGAGAAAAACTCCAGAATCTCATTGTTGAGGGAACAAAATACTATGTGTCCCAATTCCACTTCTTTTCCCAGTCTCCCAGACCTTGCCATGACTCAATTCTCAATTTTTGTGGATGGAATCTTGGAGTCCATACTTCAACATGGGTTTCCATATGATTTAGTACACAGCTAGGATTGAGAAAAGGGCTCTTCCCAACTAGCCATGGAAAAACCAGTAGCAGTGGCGGGACACTAACATCCAGATTTTTCCAGCTGCTCCGGTGAATATGGAATCTCATTATAGAATCGGCACCACACATTCACAGAAATCGCTCCAATATTTGATATCAAAGCAGCAAATTAAACATTCAGAATCACTTACTGCAGACTTTGATTTACTTTGAGAGGAAGGGAGAGGGCACGGAAGGGAGGGGGTGTCTGGTCATTTTCAAGATGCCTCTCTTCTTTCGAGCTATGCTGAAAACCAAAACTGGCAGGAGACAATTCCAAGGTTTGCTGAATGTATCATTTAGGACTCATTTTGAGCAGACAAATGATGTTCTTTTCCAAGGGCAAATGGTGATACATGCGCAAATCTATAAATTCTTTAAATTCTTAAATTATAAATTCTGATACTAACACACAAAGTCCCTGGGTCTCATTGGCCACAGGCCAAACTGGGAATGGCAGCTAGGCTTGTGAAAGTATTACAAGAAGGTGACTTCTGGAAGCATGGCCTCTCTGCAGTTCCTTCAGGCTTATGTCAGAGGGTGTGAACAAAAGTGTTCTGTGCAAGTCCTTGATGTGAAGAGGACTCCATGACTCATCACCTACAGGTGCTGCTCTGATTGACATGGGTGAGCGTGACCTTCCCAAGTGGCCTGACTCACCCTCTGGGAACTTCTGCAACCCAGCAGGGTATTCTAGTGAATATTTTAGAGATCTGCAAGGTGCAGAGTGCAGAGAAGAATCATGGTTTCTGTCTGCCAGAGATCCTATAAGGAATCAGACAGACCCACTGGAAATCAAGGAAATAGGAATGTGCAATGCAGACAAACACAAAACATCACAATGTCACCACGCAGAACAGTGTGTGCTCTGAGTAAAAGGTGGTGAATAGCACAGATGTGAAGGAGCCAGGAGTTTCAGAGAGACAGAGCCTATAAGAATCTTCAACCAAGGTAAAATTATTTTATCACAGAGACTTTAATAATTTGGGGGCGTTTAATGAGCATAATTGACATAATTATTGCTCACATTCCCAGACAAGGAGATTAATTTACCAATGCAGGTTTTACATAAACATATATACAGGACGAAGATGCTTCCAAGGAAAGTTATTTCTATTTTGTATATTTAAAATATTCCCCTCAGTGCCTTCAGAGAGGGGAGAAAACTCTTATTTCCTCATAACTCAGATCCTTAGAGTAGGTAAGAAAGACTGTCCTAAGTGACAGTCAAATCTACTTCTGCTTCTATTCCTCCAGGCCACACTTTTCTACTCTCTTCCCTGACAGGGATCAGACGTCAGCCCCCTCCGTCCTTCACATGACTAGAAACCCTGGAGGAAATGTTTAATTTTTGTCCATGTGATGTTAGAAATGTTTTTGGGAAAAACATGGGCACCTGAAAATACAAATGTAAAGTTATAATGATAACAAATAAACAAGAGAATCAGCTAATAAAAGACAAAGCAAACTAACCTTCAATAAGGAAAGTACTGGGAATGCAAATCATTACAATAATGACAATGATATTGGGGCTGATAATGGACACTCGAGACTGGGCTGCATTTCAGAAGGTTGAAAGCTTCAGTCAACTGAATCCTGTACTGGGACAAAGCCACTTCTCATGAAGATACCCAATGACAGTGCCTGGTCCCTGGGGGAAGAGGGCTGCCAGCTGCTGAGAAGACGAAGGGCAGTGCTTAGTATTGCAGTGGGTTTGGCTGAGTTTAGGGAGGGAGTATGAAGTAGACCATGTTCTCTCTCCTCTCCAGCCTTCATAGGGAAAACATCATCAGGTGACTTCTGGACACTATGAGGTTAAAAGAGGCTGTGGCTCTATTGTTGAAAAGCATAGGGCCATCGAGAATTAAAATATAGAGAGATTGTGAGCACTGATAGATCCAAAAGCAAAGTGGGTGAAGGAAGAGTAGAGGTGACGATACAGGGCACTGGAGCTGTGCATTAAAGATGACTTAGCAAGAAAGCCCAGGGAAGGGCATTCCAGGTAGAGACAGAGAAGATTTGTGGAGGTAACTCCCAGAGAGCAGGATATGAGGAAGTGGAAAGTGTAGGTAGGTAAGGAAGAGCCTGGTGCAATAAGACATTTGTTTTAGACCCCTGAAAACTCACAGAAGATAATCAGAGGGCCAAAGCATGATCCTGGCCCAACTTAACAAAAACAGCCCATATAAGAATGGGCTAGAAGGAGAGGATGGTAGTGATGAACAACTGGCCTCCATGCACTTCACACATACTTCCCTTGCTTTCTCACTCAGCAAAAGGGTGGAATGAACAAGGGTCTGAGGGTTATGTACCTCCACCCAGGTGGGTCCTCATGGGGTTCATTCCCATCTGCCTGGCCTTGACCCATGTGAGTAAATAAAATGTTTCTTGGTGCTTGTGGGAGTGAGTAGCAGACAACTCCTATCATGTGGAGGTGACTATGCAACTTCAGGAGTTGACTATAAAAGCATAGCCATCAATAATCTACTTTTACTTCTTCTCAGACCCTTTCTTCCTCCATGTCACCACTCTGAGTGCCTGATCAATGTCAATCCAACTACTGGCAAAATCTAGATGGGCCTCATGCAGACCATCTCAGGTGATTGCAAGAACTTTAGAACTGTATCCTCTCTGCTCTCATCAGGGTTGGTGACTTTCAACCCAAGACAGAAAAATGAGAGACCCTTTGAGAGAAGGTGTAGGGTCTTCCCTGAAAGTGGGTTTCACACTAGAACAGAGTACACAAGTGGGAGGAGAAGTTGTGAGCATGAGGCACTGCCTACCTCAGTTTCCCACTTATGCATAAGCATGATCTTGCTGGCCGTCATTACTATAGGAAGGTCATGAAGACTCCATTTTGTTAATGCATCATCCTACATAATCTGGAGAGATGTGTGTGCTATGTCTGTGAGCTAGTATTATGAGAACTGCTAGTATTCTGAGAAGCAAAAATGTGAGGAAAAGTAAAACTTAAAAACTGTTCTTCCCCAAAGGTTTTTTTGTCCAAACAACTTGGCCACAAATATTTATTTATAATATCTCAAACTGAAAACAACCCATATGTTTCATAGGTGAATGGTTAGACAAACTGTCACAGAAACATAACATCAGATGCTGCTCAGCAAGAGTAAGACATGAGCTTTTGGTCAGACAGCAACCTGGGTGCATCTGAAAACTTATTCTGTGAAAAAAGACCAATCTCAAAAGACTACATATTGTATGACTTCAATTATGTAACATTCTGAAAAAAATTAGAAATGTAGAACACATTCTGGCTAGGACTGGTGGGCAGGGGGTGGGGACAGAATGTGGATACGAAAAGCCAATACAAAGGGTCCTTACAGTATTAAAAACTGTTCAGCATCTTGACAGTGGTGCTGAATAAAGAACCTTCACACGTATTTAAATTTCATAGTAGTAGCACATAACTCTGTACAAGTAAAAGTAGGAGGATCTGAATTTAAAAGATGTTGGCACTGGAGGAAACAATAAAAGGTAAATAGGATCTCTATGTATTATTTCCTATGTAAATTTATAGCTAATTAAATATTTTTGGAGAGTTTAGTAAACATAGGATATGGGGAAGAAAATAACTGAACATTCCCCCATCAATTATGCCATGTTCTGGAGGGGCAATGTTCCTGAGTTTAAACACTAAACTCTAGGTCACCCTTTCTCCTTAGAGATAGCACTGTTTCGGACAGGTTGTAAGCTAAGGAAGTTGCGCACAGATCTTCCTGGGAACTGGTCAATGTGCCTAGAGTCCTCAGTCTGGAGAAAAGATGTAAGTGGTGAAAAACTGCCATCCATTAATTCCTAATCCATGTGCTCATGTGTATGATGAGGATTTACATAAATTAGATATTTGCATATGTTTTTACTGGCCACATTCTCCAAGTCCCGTCTTCAAAAGGCAACAGCCTAGTACTGATCCCTCAGCAGAGTAATTGGAGGGCAGCCCTGAGCTGTCTCCCCTTCTCCCTGGCACTCAATTCCCTCTACAACATCTCCCTCTACGGTGTGGCTTCTCATCCAATCTGCCTCACTAGGCATGAAGAGACACGTTTTCCCCTGGAAGAACTCCCGAGTACATGCTCTTTGAAAAGTGCTGCCATTGCTCTTCCTGATTCTTCCCTTTAGGTATTTAACATCTTGATATTTTCAATTCAAAATATGATGCCACTCTGAATGCTGAATAATTTTAGTGCTCTCCATTGCTGGCAGTCTGTAGTGTCTCATAGAGGAAAATCCATGTAACAGAGAAAGAGAAAGCTTCCTTTGCCAGAGGTCAATCTTCTGAGAGATGGCTAATCTCCAGTAGCTGATATTCTGGTGAAAGTGGGAGCAAAAGATTAGACATTCCCTTGATTTCTCATTATTTTGATGCTAGAAAAATACCTTAACCTTTTTAAAATGTAAAGAAAAGATGCAGCAATGCAATTTGTGTGGTTATCTAAGCTGAACAGATCTCTTATTCTTCCTTATTAATACCAATCCAAGCCTCGCCCATGTGGCAGGAGACTGCCAGCCATGCTCTCCCAGGATGGCATAGCAGGAAAGAGAGAAAAAAGAATCCTGTAACTAAAGAAGGAAGCCAACTGAAGGTTCAACTTAGAAGAATACTTCTTTATGCTCTCTCTACAGGGAGTATCAGCAACCTCCAGGAAGAGGTGCCAGGTGTTAGGAATTCCCCAGGTCTGTCAAGAGTGGCAATACCACCTGTCAGAAAGTGAGGAAACTAGAGCCAAGATGCCAAAGGGTAGTTCACCTTCAAGAAAAGCAAAACTAATTGAAAACTCAAGTTGTTAAGCAGGTGTAAAACTGATTAAGTGGTTGTAAAAATAGGTCATTAATAAGGGTTCTTGTTGAGTATCAAGGGATATGGCATTAAAGCAAAAGAACGTGCATTTGATGGATAGTGAGAATGGTCATAAATCCCTGTCCTCTCAGAGAAGAAAGCAACTCTTTCTTGCCCAAAAAACCATAGGGAGCTTACCCCCAAATCAGTTGACTACTCTGCAGTTCTAGCTCAACAACAACCAAGGAGATAGCCCAAGTATGTCAAGGAAATTAAAAAGGTGCTAATTTTGTCAACACCACCATATGTAGTAGACTGGTAAAGAAACCATCTGGTGCCATTTTTTGCTCAAAAAAGATCTCATGAGACTATGACTTTCTTTGAGTCCATATCTCTGATTATAAATAACCATTTGAAAGAAAACCTTATGAATCTCACTCTCGTGGGAATTCTGGGTAGAAATGAAATCTGTTTTGAGCTCAATCCTTTTGGACTCTGCCAAAAGTAAACAAGAAATATGCCCTGACTGTCCTGTTTCTGTTGGATAAAGTAGAGAGGAAAAACTCTTAGAATCTCAAACTACGTCCTATGCTGGGAAAATCCTCATTCTGCAAAGTCACACTCATTGTGTAGGAAAACATTCATTCCACACTGGAAAAGTCCCCAAACCTGCAGCACTTCCTGCAGGAAAAACAGCAACAACAATAAACATTCTGTTGTGTGGCAGCATTCTGAGCTAAACAATGACCAGCTATTATGGCTGAATTACAATCTCATGACCATAAAACATTTTCTTCTAATTGCTGTGAGATAAGTAGCATCCCCATAAAAATCTCTCTTCACAACCTCACTTTTCATCTAGTGTATTAAGGATTTCCTATGTTGGGAAAATCCTACCTAAAATTTTGATAATATTATTTATGAGACCGTGGTTATGCTATTTTAAAAGATAGGAAATATTATAAGACTTGAGTTTTTGCCTTCAAGATGTTCATACTGTTTTTGGAAATATTCAATGAACATTCAAAATACATAAGTAGAAGTACATAAAAGATAGTGTATGAGTTAGTGCTGAAATGAGCTATTCAACTCATGAGACTAAGGGAAACTCATACACTGAAGAGAAAATAAACTCTTAAAGAACTCCAAAGAGCTGCAATGTACTTCCCGCACATCCACTCTCTAAACAAATATCTTGGTTTTCAATTGCACTTGAGCCTGCTCTCAGTCACATTGATAGATGATTAACTGGCTCCCATCAAATGCCCACTTATTTATACAGCACACACCCATTGCTGTGAGGACAAAATTCAATCTAGTTGTCTAACTCAGCAGAGATCATCTGAAATTGAATAAACACAAGGAAGAAGTATGTTTTTAGCCAGTGACCCTAATCCTAGGACAGAAGAAAGAGGGTTATAAAAGGGATGCTTCACCTACAGTGACCAGAGTCTACAGTCACTAAGATTCAGTTATTAATTTATTTTCTCACTAATTTAATCTCTATTGAGTACACATTTTGAATAAGACACCACTTGATGATCTGTGGGGTGCACTAATAAACTTGATGCAAAATGGGGGGGATGATTTTTGTAACAAAGCAAAAGAAAACATGATATGCATGTTCCAAGAAGGAGTTGACTCTTACGAGACCAGAAGAGGTTCTCTGTATGTGGAAGCACTTGGGATCTCAACACTGAAGGCTGAGGAGGTTATATTTGAGAGGCAGTCTGGGAGGTGGAGGGTATGGGGCAGCTGAAAGAGACAAGGGGCTTTCTGTGAGGAGGTGCGCAAAGCATGATGGTCTGTCCAGCAGAACTGAGCACGGCGGCAACATCTGTCCTTTACACAGACATGTGCTCTGCTGGCCCTCCATTATGTACACATAAAAATCACCATTGGCGGATCTATAAAACCCAGGTCCATTAAATTAACTATCTAGTTAAAGTAATTAAGACAGGGAACTCCAGTTCAGTAGGACAGTAGTTCTTTGTTACCAAGCAGGCAGCTATTCATAGAAGACAGTGATTGCAGTTATTAAATCTTAACAAATATGTTTTCAACCATATGTTATTTAACATAGAGCAATGACATTTTCCAGGATAAATGGAAACCTTTTCCTCTGCAGGTAAATTATTGCTTACTGACAAAAAGGGAATTGGTTCCCAGAGGACCTTCTCATCTCATCTTAAGTGTTTTCTTCCTAAATATGGTTTTCTTCATTTCTTTTGGGAGTCTGAGTGAATGATGAGCACATCTTGCATATGGAAATTTTGTGTGATACCATCTTCATATTTTGCCCCAATGTTGACTCTCATATTTCATTGCAGGAAATTTCTGGAAACTCCTACAAAGTTAATTCTAAAAAGCTTTCAAACCTTATGCCTGAGAGAAGTCAAATGTGAAAAATGCGGCATATTAATGATAAACTCCGCACCTGACAGAGAGGGCCAACCTATCAATTGCTAGATTAGCCCTACAATCCCTTCAGAAAGGCAAGAATTGACACCCATAATCAGGTTCATTCTCCAATTACATTAGGGTAATCATTGTCCAGACACACTTATGTTTGTATAAGAATATTTGATTTCCCACACTAAAAGGTCTTTTATTACCAACCATCAACACCATAATAGCAATTCTAAATGTGAAGAAAAGCCACTTACATTAGCACAGCTTTCTGAATTTATTTCACTGTGTCAGCAGGGCTCTCTGAGAGCTGTTGCCAGCATTAGCCAATCACAGGAAAGGCAGACAGCCACCCACAATGGAACCCAACAGGAAGGACAAATGGGGATGTGGGGCTGGAAGAAATTAGGGAACACTTGTACATAGAAAATAATTCAGACGGTTAAATCCACTAGAAAACTCATGGAGAAAGGGGGGAGATAGAGGGTAGACAGCAAGGACTAAAAAGCAAGGAACACAGTGTATTTTAGATCTGTCCATCATGACTATCTTACTTAAGAACAAAAATCACCAATTCATGGTCAATATGATGTCTTTCCTGGGTGGAACTCTGATCACAATATACCTAGGGTTACCATGCATCCTGGTTTGATAAAGATTGTTCTGGTTTAGCAATGTCTCACCCAGTTTAAAATTCTGTCCCAGTTTCAATCACAATTTGCTAAAAGTTAATTTGGGCAAACGCCGACAACAAATTAGCTCCAAATTGCCCTATGCAGGTTCAGGTTTCACCAGCGTGAGTGCCATCTCCCCTCCTATGACTGCAATTCATGATACCCAGTTGGTCCTGGTTTCGACTCTAAAAATTATGGTAAGTGTATGTATACCTTTCCTTCCTCAGATTCCCATCTTTCCATCACGACATTGAAAAAACATTGTTCTAATTCCAGTTTCACAGATACAGAAATTCAAATACAAAGACTTTGAGAATTATATAAAATGCATGAAATATGATAGAATAATGATTTTTTAGCTTAAATTCTCAGAAAACATGCGTAAGTACTGGCCTTAAAAATTAACAGTTTGAGAGCCTATATACTTCAAATAAGGTGTTTTGTTAAATGTTGTTCATTCATAACATTGATGAGAATAAAAGAATCAGGCAAAGAAAATGTTTTCTTATACATTGTTTCCCTTAAAGCCCAAATTTCCAAAACTTTGGTGATAATGTTAAGACAAGATTCAGGACTCATGGTGTTTATTATAATGTGGGCAGTTGTAGGGTATCTGAGTTTTGCCAGTTTAAGTTTGAAATCAGAATTCTAGCCTCAAGCCATTGCAATCATTGCAGTGCAGATCCACCCAGATATTATTCAGCTTGATCATTTAGTTCTTTTATCAGACTTGACATTCCATAACTTTTATTTGCTTCTCGAAAGTGGTCCCTCTCTGAGGGAAATCAGATTTGTTACCTCTGAGGATATGCAAAAGGAGGGCTGTGAGCTGTAGATGAAATTCCAAAGGAGAAGTTTTAGAAAAGTGATAGAATGGAGAGGAATGGACTAGAGAGGAAAGAAGTGCCTGGTCTCTCAGATTATAGATTTTAAGGTGACAGGGCTCATTTGCTTCTCAGTTTGGAATGCCTATTTATGTTTAAATATCATTCCTGTGATCTAACAGTGAAAAGTCATTTACATTCAGACCCACCTCATGCCTCAGCTAGCCTCTGAAGTGGATATTCTTAGCAGATGGCACAAAGTAGGATCCTGGAGAAGGGAGAATTGAAAAAAAGGGAGGAAGAGATAAAAAGAAAATCCCAACTGGGAAAGGAAGTTGGATGCAGAAGAAGAGCTATTTCTTTTATCTGCACTCACTAATCTGACTTCACCTCAAGATTGCTCTGTGTTTTGTAACCTCTGTTCTCAGTCATTCAGCAAGTCCTTTCTGTATGCACAATGTCCACATGTTATGAGTTATGTTCAGGAAAAAAATCCTTGCCTAAATATACCATTTTATTCTAGAAGTTTTAGTCAAGCAACAATCAAGACCATAATACACATAACTTTCCATGATACTGTGTTGTACAACATTTTCAAATAGAGGAAGGTGGAGATGGAGATAAATCTACAAATATTTAACATGGTTGTGAAGTAGTTTTATATGGAAAAAGACCCCTAAGCAAAGTTTGAAGCAGATAAGGTAGGGACTTATGTAAATATCTGTGAAAGGATATTCTAGAAGTCAGCAAATGCCCTGATACAAGAGTGTGCCAGGATATCCCAAAATAGTCAGGCATTCAGTGTGGCTGGAACAGTCAAGAAGAAGGAAGAATAAAGGAAGCCCGAAACCTTGGTGGTGGTGGTGGTGTGTGTGTGCATGGGGGCAGTGGGGAAGGAAGTTCTAGGTTCCATTAGGATCTGGACATTACTCTGAGTAGGAGGTGGGGAAACATTGCAGCTCCGAGCAGAGGAAATTATCTGATTATACTATAAGGGGTGGCAAATTGAGAAGACTGGGAACAAAGGTAAAACAGAAAGGCCATTCATAAAGCAATTGGAATGATGTCAACTTAAAGCAGAAGTGGAAGCGGGCACTGGACTCTGACTCGTACCTAAAGTCATCTTCACATACTGGTGCTCACTTTATTCCCTAGAATACATTTCTCTCATCTTCCAGTGCTGTGTAGATCTCCTTGGGGTTGACTCTACTTGGCTATATGGCAGGAATTCCATAAGAAATTCCTGAATGGACCAGAGAAAAGATCAAAATCAGCTCTGCAGGGCATGGCTTCAGCTTTGAAGATTTCTATTTTGAGTTCTAGCTCAGATGCTGGATCAGCCTGCCTTCTGTTGCAACCTTAGACACCCACCTAGTATCGTATATTTTCCTGGTATTTCTCTCTATGAAAAATTTCCCTCAAACCACACACTCCATTATTTTCCTCCAGGAGAGGGCTGTGGGAATGATAATGGCAGCCAACTGAGTTAAGAAGAGTTGGGGCTTAAAAATCTCTGAAAAAGAGGACACAGCAGCTATACGATGCAGTCTGATGCAGTTACTGTGCTGAGAAAATATGAAGGTCAACTCCTTGGTGTTAGTGTGCATCCTAATCATACCATGTGCAATTTCAGAGGGCTATCATAGCCTCTATTTCACTTGATCTTTGCAACCTCCCTGTTAGGCAAGTTGTATAGTTCAAGCTGTTATGGGTTTTATGTTTTCCCAACATCCAAAATGGGACACTGGAAATAAAAAGGATGCAATAAACTAACCCAGATCACACAGCTGATATGTGGTGGAGTCAAACACAATTCCAAGTTATTTTACACCTACTACCTGATGCTCCAGAACCAGAAGTCAGTTCTGGAGAAGATAGAAAACAATTTTTGAAGACTTCTGTTCCTGCTGAAGATCCAAGAATATCTTACCTACTATCTAAACTCTAAATCTTACTACTCTTGTGTTCCTAAGAAGGAATGACATCACTCAACAAAGAGAAGATTTATTTCTGGTTAGGATTAGCTGAATGACAGAGAATGAAATCATGTCCCTAGAAGCTGTCATTACATAAAATAATTATCATGAGCAATGTGCTTAGTTCTCCTCTGGTGCTGCTCTCCACCAGAAATATTAGAGGGTTCTGCTCTTTATCTTCAGGAGCAAACATCTGCACCATGTCTTTGGGCAAGATCTTCACTTTTGTTCTGACCATTGACTCTTTCCCTAAAAGTCACTGTTCAGGTTAAAATAATATTATTATTTACACTGAAGAATAGTGGAACAGTGGTTCAACTCTGCCTTACTGTTATCAAGTTCATGCTATCCTTATAGTTATTGGATTAAATCAAACTAAGAAAAATAAGGGGAAAATAATTATTTCTTCTACCATCGAATATGGAAGAGTCAATTGAAAATAGTTTGAGATTTATTTGAGGTGAAAAAGGAAAATGTCACATATTCAGGGGATAAGAAAAATGTTTGTTTCAAAATGTGCTTGTAAGAAAACATTTTTAAAATATAGAACACGGATCATCCAGAGTTTGAGAAATAAATTTTAAATTTGCAAATAATGAGAAACTTCCCTTCAACTTTCTATTTTTAACTATAGGCACTTTACCTTCCCCAAAATGATAGAAGGAAGGTCTCTAAATTATCCCCATTAGTGAGGTTCTGCTGCATTTAGATGTGACATAGTATATCTACTCTGCATCTGAATATATTGTCTTTCCACATCTCACTCCTTATCCCCACCAGAATTTTGTACTTTGACACTGGTAGGCAGTTGTTTTAGCTGTGGACTTACATAGAGAACTACCCATGTGTTATCTCCACATATATTCCCTTTTTTTTTTTTTTTTTTTTTTTTTTTTTTTTTTTTTTTTTTTTTTTTTTTTTTTTTTTTTTTTTTGGTAAATTCATTTTATTGAAGGAACATTTCATTATAAAGTTTAAGCTATATATCATAGTAAATCAACATCTGTATTACATAATACATTAAGCTCACCACTATTTCAGTTTTTCCTTCACTATACAATTAAGCCCCATATATTTCTAATAGTATCCCAGGCCAAATTTAGCATATTCTAATCTGAGCTCTCAGCTTGTGTTCCCCATCCTTTAAAAAATTCTCTTAGTTCTTCTTCACTGGATAAATTGTACTGCCATCCACCCCAGTGCCCAAGTCAGGGGTACATCCTTGTTTCTTTTTTCATCACTCTTGGCTTCTTATCCATCATTTGTTCTATCTGTTCCCTTTTCTATCTGTATTTTAAATCTAATTTTACCTCTCCAGCTCTGCTATCACCACCACTGTACAAACTTCCATCTTTGCTCACATTACCTAATGCAATAGTCTCCTTTCTGTTCTTTCTGCTTCCAGTTTTACCTCTCAAATGTACCTTTCACCACATAGCTAGAGTGATAACTATAAAATGTAAGTCTGTTTAAGTTACTCTCCTGAAATAAAAGTGAATCTGCCCACAATGGTTGGCAAATCTTCTGTGATCTAACTACCATTCACATTGCCAGTTTCCTCTCACCTCTCTCTAACTCGGTTACTAGGCTCTTGCCATGTCTTCTTCCTAGTCAGAGCCTGTGAACCTGCTTTGTCCCTGCTCCTTGTGATCCACCAAAGCTTTGAATGACTGGTTTGTTCTTTCTTTAGTGTTGACTCAAATATCATCTCACCAGAGACGTCTTCACTTAATGACTGATCCTAAAATGAGACTTTCTTGCAGTTGGATTCTGCTCCATCATATCACCCTGTTTTCTCCTGTGGTTTAATCATCAGACATTATAAACATTTTATTTATATTTATTTGCTTGTTTATTTTCTAGTGCCCACTCCATGATGGCAATATAATTCCATGATAAGGGCAGGGAAACATTTCTACTTTTATTTTTTCCACTATGACTAATATATGGTAAGTTTTCAATTAATATTTCTAAATACATGGATAGATCAAGACTCAAAATAAATAGGAACATTATGATTTTCCACAAACATAATATTTTACTATTAAGTTCATAATGGAGTTATCTGGATTAAATTATCATATTTACATAAATAAGGAAACTCTAAATATCAGAAAGAAAGTACTAGACTACATATGTACCGAAAAACTTTTTTATATAATGCTCCTCTCAATATCCATCTGCTACTAATCAAATCTTACCTGTTAATAAATACATCACCCATTTTTATAAATACTGGACTATTGAAAAGACACATGGTCCCTTCTCTTCTTTCGTGTAAATAATAGTCCTTCAGAAAGACCAGGCTTATCAGCTGGCTGGTCTACCCCAAGGCTGTGTTGGGATTCACAGTCCCATTTCTTATCTTTTTCCCCATCCAATTTCTTTTGCCAATTTATTACATAACATGCTGCCAACTTCTTAATTTGAGAGTATTTACTCTAGCAAAGAGGACTCCAATGAATTCATGATTGATTCCCAAATGAATCAGTTGTCTAAGAATTAGAGGAAAGACATAGTTACTTTTCATTTATCACTGGAGACTCCTTGTAGCTAGGGCAAGCATGTTCTTCTAATTGAACGGGGAAAATGAGGAGTGGTTGCTGTCTTGTATTGAACAGACTCCACACAGATGCTTAATGCTTTCCTAGTGGGACTTGGTTGTTTACACCAGATTCCGAAATTTCATTCCAAAGGGTTTCATCATTTCCACATAGTTCCCATTGGTTACAGACAGGAAGGATCAATAAAGATATAATCCTACAGACAGCAGCAAACACAGAAGTTCCTGATGAATTCCAGTCCTAAAAGCCACAGTCCAAACATGCTGTGACCAGCTGGGAATTTGCTTCAAGCTATCATCAGTCCCCAACTCTAAAATTTCCCCATGGCGACAAGAGATAAGAAAGCTGTATACAAGCTTGGTTCCATATTGCAAGGCAGAATGCACAAAAATAATTACTGCCTCTTCTAGAGCCATTCCAGAAAATTAAAGGAAGAAGGAAACAAGGAATCATTATGCATCACATTTTTTATGTATCTTGGATTGACCATTGTCCATAATGTCCTCTTGCTGCTGTTTTAATGACATATAGTTCAAATGCCATATACATCTATTTAAAATAGTCAATCAGTGTATTATAATATATTCAGAGTTGTACAACCATCACCATAATCTATTTATAAGCATTATAGCAGCCTCTAAAAAGAAATCCTTTACCTTTTGCAAGTCATCTTCCGATCTCCCCAAACCATCTACACTCAGCCTTAGGTCATCACTAATCTACTTCTTTCTCTGTATATATGCCTAATCTGGACATTTCACCTAAATTCAACATACAATACATGGTCTTCTAACTATCTTATTTCATGTAGTGTGTTTTCAGGATTCATACATATTGTAGCATGTATCAGACTTCCATTTCTTTTTCTTTCTGAATAATATTACATGTATGATATGACACATTTCATTTATTCATTCACTCATTGATCCATGCTTTCATTCATCAGTATACATTTGGGCAGTATCCACTTTTTAACTTTTATGAATAATGCTACTATAGACATTTGTATATAAGTTTTTATGTGAACTTGTTTTTATTTCTTTCAGGTAAATGCATAGGAGTGGAGTTGCTGGGTAATATGATAACTATGTTTAAGCATTTTGAGGAACTTTCAGACATTTTGAAAGCAAACGTATCAAATCACATTTTCATTTATATGATAATTCCGATTTATCTACTTACTTGCCAATCTTTCTTTCTCTCTCTCTCCCTCTTTCTCTCTCTCCTTCCCTTCGTAGTGGATATAAACTGATATCATATTATAATTCCAGTTTGCATTTCCTTACGAATTTGTGATGTTGAGCATTTTTTTCATGTACTATTGGCCACTTGTCTATATTCTTTGAAAATATATATTCAGATTCTTTGGTCATTTTAAAATTGGATGATTTATCTTTTTATTAGTGAGTTGTACGCATTCTTACCTTGCTGTTTCCTTGGTAATGATCTTAGATGTAATTTAGAAAATAGAATGCATATTTCATAACATCACAAATTATTTGAACAAAATAATTCTAACTTCTACCAAAGACTGACAATATCTTCATATAATTATTTTCATCTACTGTCTCACAGATTTCCATCAACATGCTCCTGTGTGTTTTGAATGTTGAAACCTCTCTACATGCATATTGTCACATTAGTAAATGGGCAAGGTTTTGGGGTGAATGGGCTTACTTGTTTCTAATCCAAGGTGCAGAAAACCTAAGAGATAAACAGAACGACCTTAATTGTCCACTATTTAGTCCTGAGGCAAATTTGAGGACATACTCATTTTAAATAGATACAGTAAACAAGAACAGTGAAATATCGTTGGACATAGTGCTTATTAAATGTTCGTTAAAGGAACACAATATACATAAACCCTTTGTGAGGCAATGAATTTTAAGTACTTGGTTTTATTCATTTAAATAAGCAGATGAAGGGGCAGAATTATTTGCCTTAGAGGGCTGTTAATCTTCCAAAGTCATAGGCAATAATACTTATGTCTTGATGACCCTGAATGTTTTTCAAAATTTGGATAGGAGAGAAACTCATTTGCAGATTGACAGCCCTATCTAGAAATGGGTTCATTTTCCAGTGCAAGTCATAATATATACATGAGATGGTTTTTATCTGGTTCTGAGAAGATAAACAGGTCTATGTTATGTGTGATTATAAGATCAACTGCCTACTCATAGATCTGGAAGGATGTTTAAAACATTGTCATTGCCCTCAGCAATTAGTCTCTGAAGATTAACTCTCTTTTTCTAATTTCCTTTGTTTCTACTCCTGCTCTTTGGACCTAATTTATTTATTTTCTACTATAAATAAGAAGCGACGTTTCAACCTGTGCAACATATTACTGATTAATTGTGGGTAAACTACTCAACCGGTCTGAGTCTATTTCTTTTTTCATAGATTTCAGATGCTAAATATAAGAGGCTTTTTCCTTATCATCCAGGATTGTTGGTGAATATAAATTGAGATAAAAGGGAAAATACCTTGCAAAATGCTAAACTAAGAACAACTGTTAGTGTGGTTGATAATTAACAACAATCCTTTAATAACCTCAATCTACCCATTAGCTGATTCTCCTTTTTCTTTTTTTATAGCTCTTTTCAATAGGACATTTGTAAGGACTTTTAAAAAAATTGGAGATAAATGATCAAATTTTTAAACTTGTGATTTTATCTGCTAACACAGAAAATAGTCTCCAGGAAACTGGTTGTATGGGTACATAGACTGCTTAAATTTGATATAAAGAACTGACGTTGTAGTAAGATAAGAGTGTTACTCTAACATCCCTCTTGGTTACTCATGATAGAATATGTGTCTTTCTAATTCATAGCTCCAACCTGAAGAATTCTGTTCCTGTGTTCTCCAGAAGATAATGCCTCCTCTCTTCAACCATGACAAATAGTATTAAAAAGGTTACTCTTGGATGAGTCAGCTTCTTTTTATCTGAACTGGGGGAGAAAGTCAAGAGGTGAATGAAACAGCTTCCCTGAAGGTGTGAGTCTTACTGTTTCAGGCACTAACGAAGAAAAAATCTTAGGAGGAGGTATTGAGCCAGAGTTGATCCAATTAAATCAAGGATTGCTTTTAAAAAGCAGGAGGCAATTCCCAACTTGGAAGCAAGCCCAAAAGAAGACATTGCCCCATTCATTCTACTCAAAATGCCACAGGAGTTGAATGACCACAAAGGCAATGTTTTCCAGGAAATGAAAACCACTAATGGACATTATTTTGGTGATTCAAAAACTTTCTTTCATGATAAACACCCACACCTTTTGGAAACAGATTAAATGATGATGTTTATCCATTTATATCTGCACACTGCTGAGTCTACTGACAGCACTCAATAAATAATAAATAATGATAATAATAATCCTAATCCAAAGTCTTCAGGAGGAAAACATAAAACCCAAAGATTTATAGTTGGCATATCCTGTAAAAATCGATCTGGGTCTTTAAATAGAAGTGCCTTGAAGGAAGATAAACCATTGATTTATGATTCAAAGAAAATGTAATTTTAAGAATTATAATAATAATAACAATAATCAATGGCCTATATGGCCCATAATAAAAAAGAAAGAAAGAAAAAGAAAATTATACCCAGATAAGATTAGTTATTAATTTTAGGAAAATATGAAATTTTCCAGAGTATTTTAAACTATCAGATTCAGAAATAAAATATACCCAGATAGAAATATCTACTTTTGTTTGTTTCTTAAAGAGGTAGGTTGTCTAGCTCAGGTGAAAAAGGAAGCAAATATATCTCTACCTCCTTCTCTTCATCCGTGCAAACCTAAATTTCCTCACCCAGTTGAAACTCGTGTCCATTGTTTTAGTTATCAATAATGACCACCCTAGTTTCCAAGTTGTATCTTCTCAGAATGCTGAGGATATGTGTTATAATGCCTCCACAGCTACCTCCTCCATTACAAGTCTTCTATGACAGTCCATTATTTATTTTGCCTCCAAAGGTTCATAAAACACAAAAAATTTCCTTCTTGAGGTCCTTCAATGATTGCATTTTCCAGTGGAATGAAATTCAAAATCTGTCCCAATGACCCCTTCCTACCTTAGCTTCACAATTCCTCTCTATCTTGAGATTTTTGTCCCATGGGCATACTCACAACCCTCATACTCTTTCCATTTACCTATGCCTATGGTTTTGCTCAGGCTGATTTACATACTGAATCTACTTCACTAAAAATCTTCCATAATGATGTGTAATTCAAATGTCAACTCTTTCATGTAGACATATATATGAGAGATACATATATACTATATATAATTTAGGTATGAGTCCTGATCTCATTGTACATCAGTGGAATGATAATTTTACATTTTTATAAAATATATTTAGTTTTTCCTTGTATAAAAATAAATCTATATATACTTCTGCCTTAGTATGTTGTAAGATTTCATAGTGTATGAGTTTGACATGTTGTAAGTGCTTAATATAAATTTATTGGATTCTATTGCAACAATGAGGAGGATATCCATGGAGAAAAATGTTAGTATCCTTAAATTCTATAATCTTTGCCTTTTAGTAAAACTCTGGCCATCTCCTTATTTAACTCCATCTTAAAATTGACAATCATTTCTCTCATCTTGAAATTCTCCTCATGTATTATGCATCACGGTACACAGTAGGTGTTCAATAAATGCTCATGGCCAGTCCATTGCCAAAATAAGGTGAGCACTCAGGAGAAAAAAGATATTGGTATTCTCAATAGATACTATCTGTGCCTTTTTGAAAAATCCTAGTTATCATTGCTAAGCCTCACTTTGACTTTGTCAGACATTTCTTTAATAAATTAAAGTGATTGATTCCACTTCAGTATTTACTTGTAGCATCCAATCAAGTGTCATTGACAAAAATCAGTGACTACGATGTGTCATCAATCACAGTCAATAAAACATCTCTGTGGCATCTGTTGAGTTAAATTTGTTCAAGAAGAAATGTATGATTAAAAGTTATCATGAAAATGGTCTTTACCTTCAAAAAGGATAAAATTTACTTATATGTTAAAACTGTCTTCTTACATATCTTTATTTATAAACACTATGAGGATAGGAGCCACATCTGTATTTTCCATAGTCATTTGCTTCAACACTAAGCGGACTCTTAAAACATAGTGTACGTTCAATAAATACCTGTTGCATGACTGAAGTATATTGTCTTTGTAAATCAGCAGTAACCCTGAGGGGATAGCATGAAGATCGAACAGAATAGTTTTACCTTTTCTCTCTCTCTAAATTGAAACAATCCCAAAGACTTACTTGAGCTTTAGAGATCAGACAATTTAAACTTAAGGCAGTTATTTGGGACTTTAAATTCCTTTGCAAGAAAGTTTAGTTTTAAAATATTCATGGGCTGCTGAGATCTGTGTACACCTGTGTTTTAGCAAATTGAAGAAAGAACTAAATAGGATCAAGGAAAATAAATGCATGAGGAACAAGGGGGCTTAACTAATTCTTTATAATGACTTTGGGGTTTACTGCACCAAGCCAGGTGTGGAATTTCCTGAACTCTAAATTGATTCTGCTCCTGATCCTTGCAAGCTGTTATTTGTGGATTTCTTAACCACCATGGTAATGTTGATATCAGTTTAATGCATCCGTTCAAGAACTATTCACTCTAATGCCTTATCTTTTCTCCGCGGGACTTCAGTGACAGGGTTTCTACCCTCCACCCAACAATCCTTTGGGAGATGTTCATGCATATTAATCTTTGCAAAAGTGACAAGGCAAAATCTAAGTTCCTTGGTGATGGCTATTTTCTAACTCACTTGCCAAGCAGACTGCTTCTTGATACCAGAGGGATAGCTTGGTAATCTAAGCACCAACTCTGAAACATCTCCTGTGCCCGGAACCACACTTTCAAATAAGAATATTTTGCCCCTTAATAGCACTGCTCACTAAAAGATTTATTGACAATTACATATTATTCCTTCCCTTTTATGCAAAGTCTAGAATAGAGTAATGGAAAAAAGGGCAATATTAGTGAGAAGAGTGAAGGAGAATTGGGACCCTACCAGGGTTAAAGCAAATGAAAGAAAAGCTAATTTGTGAGCCAAGAAGCATGGTTAATGCCCAGTTGCACTGGAGTGGAGCACTTGTAATTGATGAGAATCTGAAATACCAAAGGGCTATTTGTTTACATGTCTGAGGCTTCAGAACCTGTTCCTGTAACTGCAGTGACCCCAAGACTTACTGGAAGTAGGCATGGTTCTGTATACAATTTGACATTATTCAAAGGAAGGACATCTCACCCTTTCCAATAAAGACCTGGTGCAGGGTCCACACAACTAAGGAGACTTGTCAGGCACTGATTTGCCTTGAAAGTGTTGCCTTGATCCAAATCAGCACGCTTCTGGAAATGTGATGTCTTAAGTTAAATTGAGCTGAGCTTTTTTCCACACTGGAATATAGAGTCAATCACATACACGTAATTTTGTACTTATTGCAAACAAGATAACATATTAGCAGAATGTTTTTCCTTCACTATAGTTCTTCATTCTCTTACCAGCCTCCTAAGTGATACCATCCTGGACCCCTGGACTCTGGCTCTGTGAAATCTGGAAGTTTGGAGGGGTGTAACTATTAAAGTATAACTTTACTTCCAAAGTGCTATGCTGTCCTTTATCAAGGAAAATAAATCAACCCTTTGATAAGAGATCACTAAGCTTTAATACTCATTAAAGACAGAAACCATATCATTTCAAAGTTATGCACCAAATTCAGCACAGGGAACCTATGTAGCAAAGGTGACAAGAGAGGAGTTACCCTGGTGCTAAATCTGCTAGTGTTGACTCATTTTCACACTCACTGATTCTTGCGAGTGACTGAGGTCTGGGAATGCCTAGATAGCAAGGCTCTTGCTGCAATTAGATGGAGTTGTCTAACAGTGGGAGGGTGACCATGCAACTCTTCACTCTGGAAGGCTGACACACGGTGTTTAGGCAATGATACCAAGTCAATAGCCAGACTGCTGCAGTGGGTGTGGATTGAGCAGGAGTTTGAGATCCAGAGCATCTAAGCCATCAGCTCCTTGACAATCCACCTGCATGTGTACCAATCCTTGGCTTAATGGGGAATCATGATCTGAGTGGGATGGCTTCCAGATCAGCTTTTAGTCAAAGCTCAGGTAAGGAAAGGAGAGAATAGGCAAAATTTTTCTGGCAAGTTTGAGCCTTGACAAAGCTGGAGAAGAAGAGCGCCAGACACTAACATCATTTCTGCCAGGAGGCTTCTCTGCCAGTAGACCTCAAATCACAGTGATCAACCCAGACAGATGACCAATGTTTAAAGCTACGCTCTCCTCCATATAGAGCAGAGCCACACTTTTTATACTAGTAAAAGAATGAACAAAATTTCCATTTTTCAGCTTTTCAAGAACAAAAAAATCACTTGAGTATCCTTCCAAAATGAATTTCTGTCACTCGTCATGATTTGCCTATCAATAGACATGATACAATTGTTTAAAACTCTATTCCATTTGATCATTATAGGTTCTCATATAACAAACACAATGGGGAGTTGTGTTTTACTAAAAATATGTGTAAAAAATCCTCACTATTTTTATAGTTTTCTTCCGACCTTGAGTTTGAAAAGTGGAATGACTGCTTAAATTATAAATGCAACCACAGGTTTCATTTTGTTTATGTTGTAGTTATGTTAAACAAGGAAACTATGAAGACAAAAGAAATGAGATTTTTACTTTATTGTACTCGGGTCAGGCAATACCTGATGTCATATCATATATAAACCAAGACTATACAAACCAAGACTAATGGGGAGAGCATAAGCAGACCTGAGAGGTGCCTCGCCACCGGACTCTGAATAGAAAGAAGAAGAGCAATATGAGAAGAACATTGTAGTCGACTTTGAATAAGTGAGGGGTTACTGGGTAGAAAAGGGTTACATTTATTTTGTATGGTCCTCTGGGCAGAACTAGTATTAGTGGGTGAAATTTACGTGGAGACTATGGAATTGCAATGGAAGGAGCCCCATCTCCAAAGTCATAGTTATGTAGAGTAAGATGAGCTATAAATAGCAGAGGCAAACTCAGGGAGATTCAAGCAGAGACTATTTGAGTCCTCGTGATGGGAAAGCACATAACACAAAGCATCTATTCAAGAAGTATTCACTCTAACACCTTATCTCTATCTTCTGATCTCCCTAGGACTTCTACACTCAGTCTTAGGTCATCACTAATCTACTTTTTTTTCTCTGTATATATGTCTATTCTGGACATTCTACCTAAATTAAATCATAAGTCCAATGTGTATTTAAATACAAAACTTACTCTCCCATACACAGATTATAAACAACATAATGGATAAGAGAAAAGCAGACTTTCTTTTGCATAGAAAAAAAATGTGTGTATTAAAAATAAGAGGGCAAGTAGTAAGTTGGCTAATAATTGGAAAAGAACTGGAGACTCTAGTTTCTGCAGAGTCTGGGACACACCTGTGTCTTCAAGGACAGAAGTTCAGGAAAAGAATGAAAATAGCCTGACCTTATGAAGGAGGCAAGGGAGAGATGAACAAAAGATCATTTTTAAAATGTTCTTTAGAGGATCTAAGATGAGCTCTAGTTTCTTGCTTTTAATTAGCTCAGGGTGCGGGAGGGGGGAACAGAGAAAAATATAACATTTCTATTTGTTTCTTCTGGAAATTTTCTTTCTTCCACTATTGTTCTAAAAATAATCAATTTTTTTAGTGTTAATAAAATTCTTTTTTAAAAAAGGGTTCACAGTTCAGTACTCCAACACAGACTCTAGTTACCTAGTGCTAGAAATCCAATAATACAAAGGATAAGGAAATAGGTAGCTAGACAGGAGTTAAACAAATGAGTTTACTATCTCAAGACAACTGAGAGAAGAATAAATGTCACAGCTATTTTGTTAATTTCAAGAAATCGTGCTCTACCTACATCTCTTCATCCTTCCCAAGTATTCAACATAGCATGGAGCATGCAAGCTCCTCCTAATTGAAGACTTGAATCACTCATCCTTTAGCATTGCCTTGATTCCATCTAAAGGTCCCGATTTTCCATGCTAACCCCTCAATAAATTATATTGCTGCTTTTTATCTCTTATCTTTTAGGAAAAGAAAGAATAAAAGAGTCTCCGAGTCTACTGAAATGCTCACGTTCCAAATATTTCTTGTGTATTGTTAAATCTCCATATTCAGTAAAATATTAGCTACCAGAAGGTGCCAGAAAAAAAATTCAGAACTTAAAAAACAAAGTAATTTAATTTCTGTAGCAACTGCAGAGAGTCCTCTGAAAAGATAACATTTTTACTGCCTGTGTTTAGCCTATCTTTTCAGTTTCCTTCCTTCCACTGCCCAGCTTACCCCTTGCCCTCCCTCCCCATAGACAAGCTCCATTTCCTCTGTCTTTGCACAACTTCCCATCTGTGTGCAAAGCCCTATGTGTCTACTGAGCTCATTTTTACTCTTCAAGAACCACCTGGAGCATCATCTCTGAGAAATTGCCCACTATTGTTATAAGAACATCCCTGCCCTCCTTTGCAATCTCAGAAAAAAGGCATACACATCAAAACCATACAGATTTGCATTTTTTCATTTGCCTATATCCCCAAAGAAGAAGATCAGGACTTGTTTGGAGGGACAGATGAGAAATGATATAGGCACAAGTGAGCGATATTGCAGACAAACATTATACAACATTTTTTGCTTTTGTTATCTCTTGTTTTTAAATTATATTGCTTCATAATAGATTTTTTAAAGTACACAAAAAAAAAGTTCCACCTTCTCCAATCCCATTTTTAAGGGGCATCCACTTGTATCAAATCACTGTGTTCTTTCAGAGAATATATGTACTTTTCTGTATATACTCATTCAAAATCTAATCTAGAGATAGAAACATAAATAGCAACATAGGCCTAGGCATAAAATATGGATATAGACACACTGAGATTTTTTTAGAAGTTCTTAATATATGCATATCAAATTGCAACTTATTTTATTTTTTCTACTTCACAGTATGTCCAAGAGAACTCCCATGTCAATACACATAGACAATAATGTACTTTTAATACAGTTGACTAGGATTCCATAACATGGAAGCATATTTTATGTACTTTATAGACTACTTTGCATTCTTAGAACTTAACACTATTTGATACCTAACAAGTGACACAGCCCTACCTACAGTCTAAGGTAGCTGAATATAGTGATGACTTTTTTCTCTCCCAGTTCTCTGAGCTTTTCCTGAGATAATCAGGTACCATCTGGAAGTGGGTTGCAGCTTACGAAGCCAATATTGACAATATGGACACATTAGCAGAGAGCAAGAAGCACAACAGAAGAAGGAATGAATTAAGAAAACCAGGAAAAAGGTGTGTGGTAGGGGCGAGGCAGGGCCCGTTGCTCCCAGACTTTCAGAAAGCTCAGAGAAGCAGCACATCAGTAACTTGGAAGATTTATTTCTATGTGGTGCCTGCAGCCCAGAAAAGCCACTTCCCCCGAAGCCAAGGATAACAGTCTCTGCTCTCCTTTCTGTCTCCAAATACACCTCACATTGTTTACCTACTAGATTTCATATGGCTTGTCTTTCATATTCATTCAAGAAACACCTATTTATCAATTTCTATGCTACCAGTATTGTTTTATATGTTGGAGACACAGTTATTGTCAAAACCACACCCTTACTTTAATGAATTTTATACTCCAATGGAACAGACAGAAAAAAAACATCATAAAACATATAATCCACTGTCAGCTACTGGCAACTGCTATGAAAAAAATTAAAGGAATTTAAGGAAGCAGAGAAATACTTGGAAATAATTTAGATAGTATATTCAAGGAAGTGTTCTCTGAAGAGGTGACCTTTACTCAGAGAGATGGGCAAGGCTAACCTTGCTCATATGTCATAAGGCATCTTGCCTTCACTTAGTAGATGGAGTAGAAAGACTGGTCATTGGGATTTTGTCTACCTCCACCCCGTTTATGAAAGCTCACCTCCATTCTCTTCTCTTTGTCACCAAATAGCTGTCACTTACTTGTACCCACTGTGTCTTGATTTCATCATTTTCAAGATAAGGAATTGACTAAGTAGTTTCCATACTCCTTCCACTAGTAACAACAATACATGGTGTCATGTTTCTACAAAGCAAGACTGTTGTCAGTGGGACCTCACTGTCTTTACAATGTATCTCTACATCACCTCCTGCCTAACATTAAAAAAAAAGCCATATAGATACTCAGTAGAAGAAGGTAAAGGGCTCATCCTGCCTAAGTGGCACAGACAGGAAGCAACTATCCAACCGACCCTCCTCCTGTTTTAGGTGATCTCAAGAAAATGTTTCTTACAAAACAAATGAACAAACAAAAAACAAAAACAAACTAACAAATAATTCTAGTAGTAGTCCTCCCAGGTTCCTCTGAGTTAGGGTTCTATAATCCATGTTGGAATTTAAGATGTTGCCACACCTCCTGTAGGAACCAACACTACACAACAGTGTGTTATTACATCAGGAAATCTCACAGCCAGGACTGAGTATTTGTAAGGCAGTAGGTGGTTGAGAGAAGATACACTTTGTAGCATCCCTCTTGGATTTCTACTTTAGTTCTTCCTCTTACTAACAGTATGATCTTGAGTGATAATTAAAAATAGTTACCATTTTTTGATACTTCCTGTCACAGTGATGAATGCATGAACTGAATTTATTTACTATATGTTTTACCACAGGAACATTGTGAGGTTCTATCATTACTTACATATGAGGTGCTACTTGGTCATCATCTAACAAATAAAGAAATTGAGATTCAGAAAAAGGTAATCAGTAACTTGCTCAAGATCACAAACCTTGGTGGTAACTTGTAGTGGAGTTAGAATCCAAACCCAGGTCTAACTATATATGCCACGATATCAGTTACACATCTTCTAAAGACATCATTTGATTTCTTTGGACCTCAATTTCCTCATCTATTGTGAGAGCTGACGCTGACCCTGACAGGCTCCAGGCAAGCTAGATAACGCTGGTATGTGACCCGCCGGGCCAAAACGCTGACGCCTATGTAATAAAACCCTATAAAAGCCTGTTAAAAAGTAAACCCGGGGTCCTTGACCAAATCCACTGCGTTGGATGAGGCTCGGACCCCAGCATGCTGGAAATAAACTCCCCTATGCTTTTACATTGTTGACTGGTGTGTGTGTGTGCGTTTCTGGGCGGACGAACGCTGACCCTAACACCATTATACAGGAGAGCAATACCTTGCAGTACTGTGAGAAATAATGTCATAGAATACTAATAGGTTGACAACAGATCTTAAGCTTCTTTTAAGAGGAAAGTGAATTGATGCAAGTTCCCTTGGTTGCTATATCCTGCTTCAGTCACTGCCTTAGAGTATCTACTTGTCCAAGAGTGAGTACCCTTGCTTTTCAGGTGAAAGCCACGTGGTCTTGGAAAGTAGGTGGGAGAGGTTATTGGTGTTCAGTTCAGACACTTTCCACACAGGACTTTCTGTCTCAAATACAGCCAACAGGTGGTTATGAACTATCTATTTAAAGATGTGTAAGAACCAGGAGATGATTATAAGGGAAGGCAAACCATCTGTGCGCCCCGGTCAGTCCTGTCCAGGAATTACACTAAATTTCTGAATTTGTGGAAGCCAAGTTAATGAGGCTAGACTGCACCTATCCATCAGATTATGCTAAATATTTTTAAATAACATAATTTCCATTAACTGCAGGAGAATTTAAAAAGATGTAATAGAAAAGAAACGACTTTCATCTTAACAGAGAACTGGCATCATCAATTTAGAAGTATTTAAACTAAGTTAAAGTATAGATTCTGAAAAGAAAGGACAAGGCAGAATCAAGGCAATATTGTTTACTGAAAGTCAGCTTCAAACAAAAATAAACTAGTTATTTGACTTACCTTGAAAATTGTGTGTAATTACCTATTTTGTTATTTATGGGAGTGGGTAGTTTCTCCCTGACCTCATAAACCTGTCCTTACTACCCATTAACTGTTGCCACTAAATGTGGAAATAACTGTATTTCACATCTCATGGCACATAGCAGGTCTTTATAAAGAATATTGTACCTGGGCACCAGGGAAGATATAAGACCACCAATGGGCTGACACCATTCCTTGGGTGACCTGAGGCAGACCTACAGTATGGCCTTCACCAAACACCTACGAAAACAAATAAAATAGAACTAAACAAATGGAGCTTCTGGAATTTGTGTGTGTGTTAGGGAGTTCGGTGATGGGTGGCTTGGAAATACGATGATATAATTAGTTTCCTGAGTCTTCAGGATTACAGACATTAAAGCAATCTTAAAGAACTGAAGCAATATTAGTTTTCTAAAGGGCACGACAGTGACAGTCTAGGGGCCAAAGAGAATACTTGATTTCCTATTGCTATTGTTTCTCAGAAGTGTGAAAATCAGTTATGCAGTTGATATTGACCTTAAATTAGGTTAGGATAGAGAAATGCCACTTTTCCCATGGTAGTGGCTGAGGGCACAGACAGGTGGGTGTGACGTGAAATACACACAAACTGAGGTACAAATTCACTATTCTAAAAATCATGCAGCAATGCAAAAGAATAAAAAAATAAACACGTACAAAAAGAATTTTTACTGTTTGTATTAACTCCTGTGATTAAACATTCCAAGAAGGTGCTATATGGTATTAGTTGTATTTTGCGCTGATAAACTTAAAGCAAAGCCCAGTAAAAAAGACCAAGAGTTCTGGATTCTGACATATATGAATTCAAATCCAGCTTCATAAAGATATAATGGTATGAAGTGAGAGTAAATGATGGCTGTTGTACAAACTCTGCCTCAAAATACTAACCACACTTGTAACAGTAAACTGGTTATTTGCATGTGCTTTGTCTCAGTTTCTGGTCCATGAGGTGCCAATTCTAGCACTGCTCTGGAGATTACAAAGCCCACCACACAGAAAGAATTTCAATGTCTAGTGATTAGTGCAAGTCTTTAACGGATGTTAACTGTTGTTCAGGAAAATAGAGATTTTGAAAATTATACTAGCTACACTTTTTAAGGTTGTTTTAAAGTTAAAAAGCAACAATGCAGATTAAAATAATTATTTTTATAATAGTGCCTAACACCAACATAAATACCCAGAAGGTGGTGGCGATTTCTCTTCAAGATCAAAGTCATTACTGGAAACGAGATAAAAAGTTGCCACACTTAAGTCTGTTCTCTTTCTTAGAGACATAGGTGCACTCAAGTTCTGTAATATCCACTACCAAGTGGGTAGGGAACTTTTAGGAAATTGTATAACTCTGAGGTCTTCAGTTTCCTGAGTTTTAAAATGTAAAAACTAGATGATCAAAGGCCCTTTTTGGTAAAAAGCGGCTGGATTCTATGGTTCTTCACTTAGAGTGGCAAGGGTTTGTTAAGAAGTGAAGAAAGAGAATTTGCTGTTCTTTATCACTCCCTCTGAACTTCCGTTGCTCCCGAAGACATTTTGCAATTCTAAGCCATTAAGTTGAATAAAGGATGGCAGGCTTAGAAGGCTATTTATAGGCTGGTCCCCTAGCAAGTGTCCAGTATTATCCTTAAGGCTAACCAAAGATGTCATTCTTTGCTCATGTATCATGGGTATGCTTGTTGTCCCTGGGGACAAAATGGAAGCAAGAAATGCACTAATTCAGCTTATTTGGATTAGCAAGTGTGTGAATGAACAAAGTAGATTTTTTTTTCTCCCTGCCCCCAATTATGTGACCTGTTGACAGGGCATAGGACTGAAAGGTTAAGCAAGCATGGAGTGCTGACTGAGGTCTGCTTCCAATGCCCAATATGCTATCCCTACCTTGTTTTCACCAGATCTTCCAGAGAAATACCCCTAAAATCTCAATTGAAACGGATGTGTTTTGACACTGAACAAATGAAGAGATTATAAGCCAGAACATTAGTAAGTGGATTTTTTAGAAGCTTCTCCTAATAATGATGATAATCCAGTATGAAATTGTACAGTCTTGTTTCTAACTTTAGATCTGCCTGTGACTCAGTGATCCTGGGCAGTTCACTATCACTAGACCTCAGTGTTTTTATCTGTAAAATGGCAGGAGTTGGCAAAGGGTCAGTAGTACTTGATAGCTTCTAAGATACCTCCAATTCTGATTCTGACCACATAGCCATCCAAAGAAAAGCATCTGTGACATCCAGTGATTGTTAGAGACAACCACATGGTAGGTCTGGGGGTAGCAGCTACCCTCTCATAGGCAATATCAACAGAGGAAGAAGGCAGACTGTCAAATGCAATTTTCAGGCCCAAGTTTCTGGACACATTGCTGTCACTACAATTATCTCATGATATGAACAAGCAGACATTGCTGACGACACGCTTACCCCTGGTCACTATCCTCCTCACCCTCAGCTGCAGCCATTATGACCCCACCGCAATTCCCTCTATTCCCGCTAACCCTCCAGTCTCCGCTCATGCTGTTTTTTTTGCCTTAGAAAAGATTTCCCTCCCTTCTTTACCTGTCTACCAAATGCCTCTAAGCCCTTTAATTAATGCCTCAAACTTTTTAGCCACCCTGGGCAAAGGGAAGCTTTTCCCACTCCGAGCTCCTGTGGAATTGTGTACTTTGTCTATTCAGATCACATACGACCCTGCAAGGTAGTGGCTCATTTAGTCGGTGCCCCTCCTAACTTAGTTATGAGGGGAAAGAATCCTGTCTGCCTTGTTCACCATTGTATCCCAAGTACTTAGCACACTGCTGGGCACATAGGCTGTGCCGCATACTTTTTGTACTGGATTTTGCTGCTCTGTTGTGTCATGTTGTGTCATCCTGTAGTGTGCTGTGCTGTATTGCATTGTGGAGAATAAATGCAGGAGTGGGTGAGCTAATGTAGGGAAGAAGCCCACACCCTTTGTGTTTTGTAGTCAGTATCACTGTGTCAGGGCAGCTGGCTTACAATGGATACAGCAGTAGGTAAGGACTTTGGATGTCCCTGAAGTCAACTCTGGGCACAGGATGTCGCTCAGAAACTCATTAATGTTCTGTACCTCACTCAATTTTTGCATGAATAGATTGAGATGATAAAGTTAAATGAAGTAAATCAGTGAAGCACCATAAATATAACAGTATTGCTGGCTATCCATATAACTTCACTAAAGAACCCAAAGTAGGAAGAGGGTCTTTGACACACATTTAACCTTCCACTTATCCCTCTTATCCTTTATCTGCTGTTAAGCTGCATGTATCTTCTTGTATTCCTTTACTGTAGGAATTGCAAGTATTGTCTATTTCAGGAGAATGCCCATGTCAATAAAGGATACTATTAAACTATTAAACTGAGTAAACATTTTGCCTAAAGAATTGTCTTTCTCTAGGGTTAAAGGGATATATGAAGACCCAGAGTAGTTATATCTCAGGGTATGGGCTTCCCCATCCTATTATCATGTCTCCTTTTGACTACCTGCTCTAACTGCTCCTAAGGTAGCTCTGCTTTAACACCCTTCAGTGGTGTCTAAAGGCCAAATATTGAAAAGGATAATTTCATTTTACCTAAAACTATCCTATGTCCTCTCCACATGAATAACCTACATAGATTTTATTCATCAGAATGCCTTCCTTGAATCCCCCTACTCCCCCATGTTTTGCTCCAAATGATGTCAGGTCCTCATTATTCACTATGAAAGCATTTTACCCCTTTTCCATCATATCACTTAATTAGACCTGCAATCATATAATTATTAGGGTAATTATTTGTTTAATATTTATCTCCGTTGATAGATTAAAAACTATAAGAAGATAGAGACCATGAACTGTGTTTGTCCCTGGACTCCCAGTAACTAGTATAGTCCCTGGAATGGAAAAGATGCCCAATAGTTATTTGTTGAGAGGCTGATTATGGAGTAATACAATTTTTTAGTATTGAGAATGTTTAAGAATGAAAGGCTCATATCACACATAAGAAAAATCACACTTGTCAGCTATTCTAATGCCATACCTCAGGTTCAAAAATAGAAATGCAGATGTGTATACTCTGAAATCGTTTGAAAAATAGCAGTTCATCAAAATAAATGTATAGGGGCAAACACTACCAATCTGAATTTAAATCATCATATTATTCCTCAAAGGGGGTGTTCTAGTAGAATATATAACACTGTAGTCTAAATATTTGACTTCTGATGTCTATCAGGAGTCCTTATAAAGGAACCTTGCTTACCTGGTTGCAACTATGACAGTGTGTGGCACTCGATTTTCGTCAAGCATTTATTGATGAATGAATGAATGAATGAATGAATGATGATATCTGGAGATAAAACTAACTAAAGAAATGAGCCCAGACTGTAAGGCAGGAGTCACTTATCACATTAGGTATGAGGAAACAAAATATGTCCTTTTCTAACTGAGTTTCACCTCTATTTATTATTAATAAATGACTTCCATAATAAACATGACTTTTTCAGAAACCTACTAGATTTTCAAGATGTAGCAAGTGCTGTGAATTGGGAAGCAAAAAATAGCAGCTCTCCCAGGAGCAGGTGCTTTCCATTTTAGTTTAAATATGCACACACACCCCTCCCCACACACACTCGTAGGTGCTGCAGTAACCATCTATAAAGTCTTTCTCTCTCCACATGTCCCTGACAGATGAAGCCAGAGCTGGGATGCACCTCATTTGGCTGGCCTGTCACTCACCATTTTGGTCATTACCAGAAAATGAAGACTATTTCCAAGCAACTAGAAGACACAGAATAATTGGACTCTCTAAAGCCTTTTCACTTAATTTTCTCAAGTTGTATTTATTTTTTAGAGAATTAGGTGTTAGCAGCTGATAGACAGAACATCAGAAAAATGAAGGCAAGTGGGCAGGATAATAAAGAAAATGATTTAGCTTTCACTTGCTCTCTCTCCCTGCCTTCTATTTCTCCCACAGGCCCTTCCATTTCTCTCCTCTTTCCAGTTTGTTCCACTGTGGGATTTTGCAGCTTTTCCATTCCTGACACAACAGAGTTCAATGAATAATATTGCCTCTGCTGGCTCACATCCTTTCTCTGAGGAAATTCCTTCAAGTTCTTTGTTATGGAAGTTTGCTGTTGGCTGCTATTTTGATGGAATCTCTTTCTTTGTGACTAGCAAAAACATGGGAATTCGAACTCAAAGGGACATTCCTCCTTACTGACTTCTTTGTCCCTACCCACATCTATCAGAGTGAGAACAACTAAGGATGTTTGAGAGGATTTGGAGGTTCTAAGCTATTTACTACTGAGATAGAAACCTGGATCTTAGGAAGATCAGGATTCAAAATCCACTTCTGCTTTCTACTAGAGGTAAAACTTCCTTGAACTTACCTTATTGAAAATGTTGTGTTATGAGACTACTGAGGATTAAAGGAAAGTCTTGGTACAGAGTTGGTGCATAGCAAGAATGATTTGGGTCTCTGTATACCTACTGACACTCTCTGGTAACATGCCCCTACCCCAAGCTTTTAATCATTGCAACGGTTTCCTTATCTTGTAAGGAAAGGATATAACTAAAAACAACAGCGAATAGAAAAACAAGGAAATCTATGAATTTCAACTACCTACAAAGATTGATGAAATGAAGTGGCATTCCACATGGAGGCTTGCCCACTGCACCCTCAGCCTTCTAATCACCAGAAGGTCAACCAGCCTCTCAAGAGGCAAATATTTCTGTGAGTTCTGAAAACTCAATAAAGATGCCTCCAGGTTTTTGCTTCTGATGTGAGTTATCTGGAGCTGGGGGAGCAACGTGACTGTTATTTATTACTTTGAGAGCCTCTATTTGAGATAAAACACACCAGAATCCAAAACTCTACTCCCAACTAGGGTACTGTGCTTTCTTTGGTGACCGAAACCTTGACATTCCTGAGCCCTCTCTCTCTCACACCTGGAACTTCAATGTTTTGGACTTATAATGGATTTTCAACACTTCACTGAGACTTTGAGTCCCTAGAAATAATTTTTTTTTACAAGTAAGGAACTGTGAAAACCTTGAACACTTTCAAGGTTTCTGTGACCATCTTCTGCTTTGGAATTGATAGAGTGGGAAGATGTTCCCTAGTAGGACTTCGAGGGATTCAGAGGGACTCAGAGGCTCTTCTCTGTAGCTGCAAGTGTGAATCTTGCACCAGAAGGCATCCGCAGAATAGAAGTCACCAACTTTGTGGCAAATTAGAGTATGTGGATAAAATCACCATCACCATCACATTATGCTTTTCACAAAGTATCCTTTTTTCAATTCTCACAAAAACCTTACGAAGTAGACAAAAATAAGACTTAAACAGTGTAAATATCTGACCCAAACTCACCGAACTAGGAAGTGAAATAATAAAGAGTGGAAGCCAGAGAGTTAGACTATCTGACTCTAAGACTTGTGATCAAAAATATTAAAAAGAAGTCTCTCTACTCAAGCAGAGCCATGAACTCTGGACCCATGCATGATAAGTAGAATGATGACATACGGCTGATCATGCCTACCATCACCTATACAATTTACATAACTATGAACAGAGCCTTTCACATGGGAAGAGTGTGCTGGCAGAGTGAAGCAGTGTGTTTGCTTTCCTCACGTAATGGAACCTGAGCAAGAAACACTCGCGACACCATTATCACAACAAAACAACAACCACCCAATCAACTAAAACAACAGGATAATAACAATAAAACAGAAGAGTCTTGGGCTCTCTCCACCTCCAAATCAGATAGCTATGTGAAGTTCTTCCAGTAGTCTACAAGGCTGGGTGTAATTTGCCTCCTTTCTTTCCCATTACCTCTCAGGTCATGCCTCCTACGGCTGTCCATTTTTCTCCTCCATCCCAGACACACCGACTGTTATGCTGTCCATCAAATATGTCAGCTGCATTTCCGCATCAAGATGTTTGAACTCTTTCCTCTACGTCAAAAGTATTTCCCATGTTTGGTCAATCAAGAAGCAAGTCTGAACACCACCAGTGAATCTGAAAACCACTCTTCCCACAGCACTCTATTTTTAAATAGAAATAACATTTGCTTTAAAAATTAAGTTTGAGGTTTACAGTAGTACACTTTGAACTCTCTCTATATTGCATCACTACATCATGAATACCACCAAAAGCAAATTTGCATCCACCAACAATCAATTGACCCACTTTAACCATTTCACCTACCTCCCAATCTTTTTCTCCTCTAGTAACCAGCAATCTAATCTGCTGAAGAATGCTTAAGTTTTGTTTTGTTTGTGCATTTACTTTGTTTTTATTTCATTTCACATATCAGTAGTCATAAGACATGCCTTTACCCTTCTGACTCGTTCTACTTAGCATAATGCTCTCACATTCTATCCATGTTGTCACAAATGGCAGAATTTCTTTTTTTTTTTTTTTTTTTTTTTGTAGCTGAGTAGTATTCCATTGCGTATGTATACTACATCTTCTTTATCTCATTGTCAATAGGGACCTGGGTCTTTCTCCACACTTGGTTATTGTGAATAGACCCATGGCACTCAGAAACACCTTAATTCCATTCTTCTTCTTTAGCTTTTCCAAAGATCTTGTCATCTTCTAAGATTTAATGTGATGTACTTTCCTCTTATGAATGTTGTTATTATCTGCTTCTTGAGAGTCTAGAAACTTCAAACTGAATAACTGTTTGTCTTTTTTTATGTATGTGCCTAGAATAGTGTTTGAGCAAATGATTAGATTAAGAAAACTTGCTTACCCTGATTTTTAAACACTTGGGGCTCTGAATAATAAAATGAAAAATCCAGCTGTGACTTGGGATGAGTCTGAAGCTGTAGCTAAGAGAGCATTTGAATGTTTTAATAATTAGAGATAGATGACTAAAAGAAGCTTGGAAAATTAGGTTCTGAGAATCTATAGCTTAGAGAGCATCAGATCTTGTTTTGATTGTGTGCATCCTTTAGATGTAACTCTCAACAGAAAAACAAGCTTAATGTTCATACTTAATTTGATAAAGAAAGAACTTAGAAAATAAAAGATGTTATACTAACAAAAAAGATACTCAATTTTATTTGCATTGAGAGAAAATCCAAAATTGAAAAACAAAACGAAACAAACCCTATAATGATATAATCAGTAGTAATAAGAACAAAACAATGTTTATATGTAATTGCAGAATCACATACAGCCCAGAACTACTCTCACAAAGGCAGCGGAGCCTGATCATTCCTCTCTTCTAAGCACTTTGACTCCTGGCTCGCAGTGTCTGTCCACTCTGACTCTAGTTCTTTTAATCAGAGTTCTCATTCTCAAAAAGGTTTTCTTATGTCCTCTAAAACTGTATGCACAGTTCATTTGCTCTACAACATCTTCCTTAATTCATGAAACCTGATTCCTTTTTTAGTTCCTTGTACCAATTTCTACTCTGGTATGTTAAAAGATACATTATGTGGTAGACTGCAAAAGTGGCCACAGTTTCCTTACATCCTTGTATGCAAGCATCTTTCTAATGTGACTTTGCTACCATGAAAAGGTGAATCTATTTCTTCATTCCCCGAAGTTGAGCCTGGCCACTTGATTTGCTTTGGCAATGGTCTCTCAGAGATTTCTGGTAGCACCTGCCCACTGGCATTTATATTCTTACTGCCTTTGAAACACCTGTGACCACCACTATGGGGATATCCCCTTGATAGCACGTAAGATGAGAAGAGTTGTAGGACTACATCTCCCCATTTCCCCACTAACATCAAGACCACAGCCAGATTAAGTAAGAGCATTCCACCCAGTTGAGCCTCCAGGTGATTTGAAAGATCAGCTGGTCTAGGTGGAGTAGAAACGCCACTCAGTCTCTACATGGAATGCTGGAGAAATAATAGATGTTGCTGCCTAAAACCACTAAAATTTAGGGGTAATTTGTCATGCAGCAAAAGCTAAGTGATGCACAAGATTTATGTTTCTATGTGAGTATCAGGAGTCAATGAGCATCTCAAATACAGAGAATGGACCTCTGAATTCCCAAGAGCAACTTGGGGATCACAGCACACAGCAGGTTAATGCCTGTTACATTTAACGATATTTAATCAAAGATTCTATCAGATATATAGACTAGACCAGTGTGTGTGGTAGATGGATGAAAATTTAAACAAAAATGATAATATTCATTTAGCAAATATTATTAAAGGAATAACTTGTACATTTAGCTCATGATTTCATGGAAATTATGGTTTAGGACTAGACTTAAAATAGCTCTGCTATAGTCACTGACACATGCTGCAGGAGCTACAGGTGTGAGGGTCAGGGATTCCTTAGCAGGTTTCAAGTCCTCTGACCTGATAACTGTTAAGAAACAAAGCAGTCTCATGACACAAAGTCCTTAGTGTGGATTCCAGTACTCTAAAATTCCAATTGTGTATCTGTATTATGTTCTTTTTCACTTTTATTTGCATTTATCTACTGCTGAAATATTCACAGGCCATAAGTATTTGTTTCTTCAATTTCTTCGGGGATATTTTTTCTTCTGTGCATGTCTTCTTCTGGTTTAGGAACAATCTGCTCTTTTTTCAGTCAGGAGCATCTCCATGTGACAGGGAGAGCTCATGTAAGAGTTAATTTGATGACGAGCTCCGTAAGTTGTCTTCTACTTCTTGTTCACATGGATGTGTTCAATTCAATGACAGAGTCCACATCTAAACCCTTAAGTACAGTGTTATTTTCTGCATTTTTAAACATGTGCAGCAAAAATTCTGCACCCTTTTTGGGCCCTCATCCCTGTGTCCAGCTCCACTATTTGGCCTGGGCACATCTACCACCTGCACCATGGTAAGGTCAGAATGGCACGCATTGCTTCTGTAAAGTGACATCCTTCGGATGCTTAGTGACTTTTCAGATATGCACACCTCTGATGATCTGGGCAATTTCACATGTGTTCTTAGAATGAACATGAAGATTGGAATCTCTTGATTGGCATGATTTTATAGGATTTTCTGGGTCAAGTGAATAGCGAGCCATTTTCAGAGATCACCTAAGGCTGCTTATGGGAAGAGAAAGACTGTATCATTCTTTTTAACCTCACGTCAAACTGTAACTCTGAAGGCATACCTCAGAAACTCCAAGAATTTTGTCAATGACATTGGGTTAGACACCTTAAATTTTAGTGGCACATTACAACAAAACACTGGAAATTGAAAGAGCAGGAAATCATTCCACAGCCTCATACCTCCACAGGCTACCACTGTAACCAGGGCAGGGCTTCTCTGTCCCAATTTTTTAATGTCTCGATTTTAGTTCCCGTTGCTTTTGAACTTATAGCACCATTGAGTCACAGAAAGAGAAGTTACCTTGTAAAAAAGAGAATGCTTGATATCTGTAATGGACTTTCTGGGTTTTTTTTTTCAGCCAAATGTCCATACTGTCTAAAAGCTAAAGAAAACCATATTAAAATTTGGGTAAAATATGGCCTTTATAAAGCAATAACGATAATAATAATAATGAAAAATTTAAAAGATACTTCTTTTCTTGTGTAACCTCATTACATAGTAATTGTAATGCAGAAAGACAGCTCTATGGGTTACAATTGAAGTTGAAAACTTAGTATTTAACATATTATTTCAAATGTGACAATCCTCAGAAGGAAGCAAATATATTTTTTGTTTATTAATTTAGCAAAATGAGAGACTTTGGTAATAATTTGGTGATAAAATATATTATTGTGCAATAATATTCTAATTATAAAAATATAAGAAAATATCCAACTGAACCAATAAACTGATACATCAAATTGTAAAGGTTTTTTAATCCATATTTTTCAGATGTATAGGATGAACTTTCACACACACAGACATATATATGTGTATATATACAAAGAGAGAGAGAAAGAGAATTATATATATATATACATTCATCATTTATTATAGGAAAAGTTACTAAAAGCTTAGATGAAATTCATATACTTTATATGGTGTGTGTATAAACACGTGTACTTATTTTAATGTGGGTATAATTATTACTCAATTGTAGCTTTTAATGGGAAGATCATTAGGGATAGTTAAATCTGACTGCATTTAGCTTTTATTGAGACTGAAATTATTTTTTCAAAACGTTTGGGTTCTGAAAAAAGGCAAACTGTGTTTGTCTCAAAAATCTTTCCTTAATTTTTCAGACTGGTATTTTAAGGCAAATTTAATCCATATAGTTCATACTCATTTACACTTAAATTATCCAACTAGAGCTTTTAACAGCTATTTAATGTCCCAGACACCTTTTGAGCTTTTAAAGCAAGCTCCTAAAAGCCTTTCCATCTCTTCTACACTCCTCTCATCAGCTGGAGAGCTTGCATTTTGCTCAGAGTAAACAAATTGAATACTGAAACTTCTGGTTATTTTTCCTCTCAATTTATGACCTATGAATGTAAAGTGGCTTTCAGATGTGACATAACTAATTTTCCTATCCCTATGAACCAATACAGGGTGCGTGTCACATTACACTTACTTATGAACAGCTATATAGCCAGCAAATGAGGCAATCTCTGGACCTCACTGGGCATCCAGAGCATAGAAATAGATAATTAGAGAATCTCTATCTTCAATGACATTTTTCATCTGAAAATTGCCAAGGCTATCCTTAGAACAGCATAAGCATACATCTTTGAACTTGCCGTTGACACAAGAATTCCTAGTTATATACCTAGTTATATTTCTAAGTATTTCTATCTTTCTACAGAGTGGAAAGGCTTCAGCAGCTATAAACCAGGGAGCCAAAGTTTCTTCCTTCCAGGCTGTGATCCTCGGCCAGAGGAGTTCAAGGAAAGGTTATCGCGCATGTGCATGTGTGCGTGCGTGTGCATGTTGCGTGCGTGCGTGCGTGCGTGTGTGTGAGAGAGAGATAACAATAAAGATAGAGGTAAAATAAGATAGAGAGCTATTAATGACCTTACAATTTCAAAAAGGGTTTAATACTTGCACGAATTCACTTCTCTTTGGAACGACGAGGTCACTAAGTAAGAGCTAGGCTTGGAGTCTAAAGAACTTGGTCTCATTTTCTCACCTCCCCAGTGCTGTCTGCTGTGTTCCCTCCTCTGCTTGTCCAGGCACTGTCTGTCCTCAGAGGCAGTTGATACTGCTCCCTGGATGTCTGAAGACTACGTCATTTTCCTGGTTCCCTTCGCTGCTGTTTGGCTAATCTTGACGCTTCACATCTCTCCACAGCATGCTTTCCTATCCTCAGAGTGATGAAGAGAAACACACGGGAAATACTGGGCACTCAGTGAGGCTGGGGGATGCTTCGAGGGCAGGTGTGATGAGCAGGGCATCTGGACCCCTGGCTCAAAGACATGTGTCTGTACCTACATGGAGGGCAGGGGGCCCATGCTGGCCTGGCGGGAGCGGGGCCTGGGCCTGGAGCACCGTCCTGCACTTGCAGCCTGCCCGCCTCCTCTCCAAGCAGGGAGCACTCTTCTGGATCGCTGCCTCCTCCTAATAAGACTGCACAGCCGCTAAATGAAGCTGGCTGCCCGGTCGAGTTCAATTCCAGCCCCATTTCAGTTTACCCATTTCCTCAGAATGTAATCTCACCTCCTTACTATTGGATTCCTTCAGGGCCTTGTAACTGCGGAACAGAGGCGGCCACCAGGGAGCCGGGGTGGCGGGCAGCACAGAACCACAGCACCCGCATCGTGAGGCACTGCCTGAAAACCGGAGTGTGTGCTGTCCCCCTGCAAGGCTCTCCATGTTGTAGTCTTCATGGGGGACTTCAATTCCCTCATAGGACCACCTGGCCTCTGCTGAAGCATCTCACCTGACGGGTACTCTCGCCAGAGGCAACTTTCTTAGGGAGTCTTGCTTGTATGGAGTTCACATTTACCTTCCTGAAACAATGGATTTGCAAGCTTGTCACCGGCATCCTTGTGTTTTACACACCCCCACAGGGAATTCTTTCAATAAATCACCCAGTTATAAAACAAACAAGTTACTCTTGCAATAGAAGCAAGTTGATTAAATAATGATCTACCATTTATTATCTATTATCAAGATCTATCTCTCTATAGCTATCATGTATCATCTCTCTCTGTATATATAATCAATGTCTTTTATCTACCATCTATCTATCTACCTACCTATCGTCTATCTATATCCCTATGAGCCCTGAGTGGCATGTGAAAGGAAGAATTTGTTTGAAAAATCTCAAACATGCCACCCACTCTGATTTCTACAACCCACCTAGGAGAATGAGAGGTTTACTCTTCACCCAGTAATAGCATCAGAAAACATAACAACATAAAAAGTTATACCTACCATGTATCACCTACTCTGCAGGTTTCATATTAATTATCTTATCTCTTATTATATCTGTACGAAACCTATAGTATTATTTTTCTTCCTTTCAGGAAAGGAAATGAAATAATTCACCTAAGGGAGTACATTCCTTAAATGACGGAACTGGGACTTCAACTTAGAACTGTCTGAATGCCAAGACTCTGCCTTTTGATTATCAGATAATTTGCACATATGTTCCTCAGTATGTACAAATATGCATGTATGTATACATATCTATTTAAATGGAACCTTGTATTGTTGGGTATATGTACTGTATACAAATAAACATTGGCAATATATGCAATTCATATGCAAATAAAACATAATCCATGAACAAACATATATTATGTAAATAAATCATGGCCTAAATCTGTATTTAGCCATAAGTAAACATGAACATGCCTTAGAAATATAGCTAATAGGGGCATATGACTTGGCTTAGTTTGAAAAACAATAGATCGCTCCTAAAGACTGAGCTTCTCACCAAGTCAGTGATGACATGATGCTTCCTCTTCAACGGAACTCGGTCATTCTCTTTCAGAAAACAGGGATAGTCTCTCACCTTCAGGTCACCTGCTTCCACTAAATCCACCTGTCCCTCTGGTTTCCAGTCACCTCTGACAAGCTTCCTTGACTAGCACGTGTCTGCTGCCTCTGAGCCCTCTGCTGCGCCTTCCAGACTCGCATGCAAACAAATCACCCTGTAGGGAAGTGGGGAATCCTCATTTGTTCGATGACCAGTCCTTCCTGGCCATTCCCTGGGTAGACTTGGGAACCATTGTCTTGTTCCAGTGTGGATATGCTAGTAAGTTCACTGCCTGTTTGTGTCTTTTAAACTACATATGATATGAGCAAAGTGAGCACCCAGGGAAGGTCAAGAGGAGAAACTTATCATGAGGCTGTCACCCCCGAAAAGGTGGCTAGAGGAATGAGTGGGCATGTGGTCTTCTCCTCAGCTCTGCTGAGAGCTAAGGCAGCAGGAAGACCCTCAGCCTGGTGGTAGGGACTTGGCCGGCTGGCCAAGAGGTTAGGGCCTATACCTCCCCTTGTTCAATGACACCCTCACCCAGCCTCTTCTAAGGGAATGAGAGAGCTTGGGGACTATCACATGGAAATTCCTGGGGTTTCTGGCAACTGTCAAAAAGCTTTTCTTCCTCGGGGATTTCACGACTGGGGTCCTGCAGAGGAGGGCTTGCCAAAATGGCCATAGGCTGCAGGAAGGAAGGGGAAATGGTGAGTGCACCCTTTCATGTTTTAGTTTATTCTAGTTGAGACTAAATCATCGCAAATTCCAGGCTTGGTATAATCCAAATTGGAATCAAGTTAAGAAGCAGACGCTAAAAACAAATCCTGCAGTGCTATTGATGTTGGCTAGCGGTTCCGTGCAGCTACAGGGCCTGGGCGACTTAGTGCCGGAGGGCACAACACCTTTGGGCTGAAGGCAGGACTTGTCGCAGAGAAGAAATGAGGACGTGAGCATTAAGTGATGACCTTTTGGAAACCAAGAAACACGTTTTTTTATTTCACTAAAGGAGAAATGCTATGTAGCATACTGCTGAACAGAGAGGTGGTATTTAGATTTTCAAAAAAGAAACTAAGAGAATCTCAGCTAAAGGCGGTGAACTGGTGCCCCCTGTGCGCATCAACTTGGATGGATTGGTCTGGCTACTCCTGGGCTCCAAGGGAAAGAGTAGAATGATGAAGTAGCCAGGTCTACAGCTGGCATAGCCAGGAGAAGTAGTGGTAAGTGTGATATCACCTCCCCAATCCAGGAATTGCCTGGCAGTTTGGTGCCATCAAGGTTATTGTGTTTTACTCTGGAGCTGGTAAACAGTCCATAGGTTTGGCACAGTAAGACCCTCCGAAGAGGTCTCAGAGAACTGTAGGTTGGCACTCAGATGAGTCCATCAGTTGTCCTTGGGTCCTTAGCAGGGGCACTGGGATGAGCTACTACCCTCCGTGCCACCATAAAGCCCAGTGTCCTGGAGGTGAAGTCCCAAACACCGTGTTCCCCCCACCTCTTTGTTATTCATGCCCTCAGAGTTAACTTTATGATTGTTTTTACTTCCCTACCCTAAAGTCTGTCTTAAACTTAGGTTTAGATCTGCTATATAGTAGATTTTTTGCCCTAAACTTTATGTTTTTCTGTCTAGCTGCCTTGACTGCTACCAAAGATAGATCCTGGGGATTGAAGTGCTATTATACCTATCTAATATGCAAGCATAAGGGAGGAAGAAATGTGGCTTCTTTCAATTTGCTTCTATATCTAGTTCTATAATAGCATAAGGTAGCTGGTGCATATTGCGTAAGACTTGGCTGATAGTAAAGTGACAGTCTTCTGCTTCTCAGAGGCCTTCACATTTTGGCAACAGCTTTGTTACCATAGAAAACAATGTAGTTCAATAGAACTTTCTTCAGGGATGAAATTTTCCAGAATTGTCCCATCTGGTATTAGCAGCCACCTGTGGCCTCTGAGCACTTGAAATGGGACTAGAGGAATGAAAAACCAGATTTTTAGCTTTACTTCATGCAAGCAATGTAAGTAACCACAGGTAGCAAGTGACTCCCATCCAGCAGTGCTGCTCAAACTTTAGCACGGGCTAGAATCACCTGGAGTTTTCCTTCAACTGTAACACCTGGATGCTGGATGGCTCAGCCAGAATGTCTGAGTCAATAAGTCTAGAGGTGACAGGAGATTTGCATTTCTAACAGACCCCTGAATGACCACCTCTGCAGGTCCCGGAATGTTACTTGAGGGGGTGGGGGGGGTGGAGGCTGAGACTGTTGAACTCAGCCGTTAGGAGGGGCATTAACAATGTCTAGGACGCTTGTCTTTGCAACAGTGGGGGAGGCAGAGAGCATTGTTGGCATCTACCCGGTAGAGATGGGGGCAGCCCTGTGCACCCTGAACACAGCACAGCCTCCTCCAACAGCGTCACACATCTCCAAGTGTCGGTGGCCCCCTAACTGCTCCTGCCCTCCACATTCTGTCTATAGAAGAGGTAGCAGTAACATGTCTATTCGGTGTTACCCAGTTTCCTTGGCAGGTTGTGTCATTGATTCACAACCAGTTATTATAATAGCTATTCACTCCTTCAACCCCGAGTCTGCTCTGAACTGGGGATGGAGCACTAGAGTTTGGCGTACGAGTGTTTTTCTAGCTCCTACAGTAGGAGAGAGCTCAAGTGATCCCCAGATCCCAGGTACAGCAGGGCCCTCACTAGACAAATTGAAGTCTTCCTGCAAGAGTGGGAGACAGCTCCCTCAGTGTCTGGGAGGGCAGTGCGCTGGGTGTCTGTTCTGCATGTGCTTCACTTGGGAGTGAGTCATCAGGAGCTATGTTCACTAACCTGAGCAGACATTGCCCTGGGAGTGCCCTGGGAAGTGAAAAAGGGCACAGAAATGCCAGTGTCCCTGCTAGTCTTCTAAAAAGCAGTTCCTTCAATGTTATCTGGGTTCCCATGCTTTCCTAGAGCTTCGGAGCTTTCAGACAGGAACCCTCAAATGTAAAAATCCACCTGAAGTCCTGAGAAGTGGGAAGTCAGAGCAGGTGAGGTCCCCTTTACACATGCCTTCCAAACTCAAAGCAAGCATTACTTGCAAGTCCTTTGACCCGCTTCAGGGTGGCTAAAGCTGATGTTTCTGTCTGCTGGAGGGGTTCTTATCTCAGGGCTTAAACTCACTCAGCTTATTCCACCTCCTCCACCACTAAATTCTTTCCCCAAAGTCTCACACGATAAAGTCCTGCTCACAAAGCTTCTTTCCATTTTTAAGCCCCAAACACATGGGAGTTCCAGAAGTCTCTAAATGCATCAAACATCCCTGGTCCTGTTAGGGTCTGTTTACAGCACTGCTTCCATCTGGTTTCTCTGCTTAGCTGTGCAAGATCCCCAGGTCCCCTGGTGAGTCACAGACTGGCAGGTGGACGGAGCTAATCTCACAGTTATATTGCCTTCTATCCTTTCTGCTGGAAATGAGAATCTGAAATCATTCAGTCACCATCATCATGGCCTAAAACTGATTTCCTTTTTTAGATCCCCAACTATTTTATTATCCTCAAAAGAGTTCACACATGGTTTCTACCCTGGTCACACTTGTCTATTATAATACCTGAGAGCCTTGGGTTGGTATTACTCTGTCTACTGCTCTCTTGGCAGCTCAGGAGGAAGAGGGTCACAGACGTGGCAGCACAGGGGCGAGGCAGCAGCATTTGTGAGACTATGAAGTCTGCAGCAGGACAAAGTAGGAGCAGGCCAGTGCCTTTAAGGAAAGAGGGGTCCCCGGAGATATCACAGCCTCACGCTCTCAAGTCCTTTCTATAGCATCCTGAGTCCCCTCTCCTTCACACGCTACTGTGTGACCAGAGCCAGGTTGTTTGGTCTAAGAAGTGGTTTCCTTCTCTGGAACACGGAGTTCACACTGGCTTCCTACTCATCGACGGTGTGAATTAGATCATCTATATTCATGTGCTAGCACAGTGCCTCATGCATGGTGGGTGTTCAGGAAGCTGAATCTCTGAGTATGGTGTCCACACCCCTGAGTGACAGCTCCCAGGCCAGAGACCTACCCCTGTGCACAGGTACAGGGTGGCACACGTCTGCCTCGCATAACACTGCGGTGTGGTGGGAATAAGGCTGAATGTGCATGACTGCACAGAGAAGGCTGTATTGTTACAAAATGCTGTTTTTACACTTCGGCTAATGAGTTTTGACCTGCGTGAATGTGGTCTCATAATTACACAGCTTGGATTTCCTGTGAGCCAATCAGACCAATGCTGTGATCTCAGCCATTTCACAATTCTCGATTATCAGAGCAGACACCAAGGACTGGGAAAAATAACTCATGTTCTCCTCCTCTGAATAGGTCTTCTGTGAGCAGAGCTCACATTCTGGAGTTGCCAAGCCCCAGGAGGCTTTCTCTTCCCATTTGTCAACACCAGCTCTTTTCTTTCCTGTTCTCCCCAAGGTCAGGGTGACAGAGGCAAGACAGTTGAGATCCCAGATGTGTGACTGCAGGCATCGTGGGCCCAATAGGAGCAGAAACTCAGGGTGGGGGTCCACGTTTGTGAATGGGGAGGCTGAAGGAGACAGAGAAGATGCCTGTGCAAATTCAGAGGTCTATGCAAGTGCTGAAATAGCACAAGGTCCTGTGTCAGAGAGAACAAGGGATCAAGGGCCAGGACCTCAGAGGTTGGGGCACTGGTCGAGGGCTTGCCATGTGGGAGGTAAGAGACACTGAAAGGGTCAGGTCCTGGGTGCCTGCTGATGGCCAGTATGGTGCACACCATTCTGTCTCCATGCCATCTGTGGGCTGCTGCCTGGACAGGGGAGCCTGGGTCTACTCCAGGGGCAGACACACACCTCAGTGAAGACCATCTGATCACAGACACCAGGCTCCATTGGTTTCCAGCATCAAGACTGGAAATCCCAGAAGGGCAGGCTGTGGTAAGCAGCTGAGGAGGGACTGAGGGTTTGAACACAGCCCATGCAGCTCTGTCTGGCCTCTAGCATTATAAATTATGTAGCTGTCTTCATCTATTATTCAGCATAATTTATTTTGGACATTTACATCAGCAGTTTATATAAAAAATCAACCAGATGCCAAAAGAAGGAGGAGAGAATTAAAATGGACATGCATGTAAGCGTGGAAGGGTGAGGCAGGGAGGGAGGTATTAGGAGCAGAGTCCCTGTCATTAATCAAACGTAGGCTGTGTGGTGACAGGAGGACACAAGGGCAGGGTAGGAATAACTTGGAATAATAAAAGCCCCTGCTGAGCCTTCTCAGGTCCCAGTCTCATGTGTTTTGAGCATTTGGATTCTAATGAGGAAATGCCAAATCTTCCAGTTCCTTAAAAATTATAAATATCAGAGTAAAGAGATGGGCCTGTGGTCGTCACCAGTTTTAGGCAGGAGTGATGTTGTCTGATGGGGTGGTTGTGTCCTCATGGGGCACCAGCCCAGACCCCATCTCTGGAGGAAGTTCTTCCCTTTCTAGTACCTGTTCAATGTTCTATAACCATAGTCCCTGCTCACTACCCGGTGTGGTGAGCTCAGAGGTGGAACGGAGTCCAGCAGTTACTTGCTTTGTGCAGGGAAGATTTTAACTCATTTTAATTCATTCTAATGAAGAGTTGCTACAAAGAATAGGACTTGGGGTAGGCAATACATTCTGGACCTCAAGGAATTGGTGCATTTGGTAGAAATGATTAATTTAAGCAGGCACGGTGCTTCTGTTCAAAATTTCTTATTTGGCTCTTTTTCCTATTCAAAGTCTCTAAGCCTTTCTGTTCCTATTGTAGTGGAGAAAATTCTGGATGGGAGGAGGATGCAGAGCTAGGATAACTTCGGAGACAGGGTCATAGGGAGGAAACTGCACCAGGGGAACACTTACAGAAAGAAATGATGGTCATTTTTTCAGCAGAATCAATAAAAGTTTTTGTTTTGCGTTCCTGAAACCTACAGGGCACGATTGGAGACAGTTATGAAGTACAAGTTTTCCTGTAGCAGAAAGAAAGATGTTTCCACTGTTTTTTCAAAAGAAGAACAAAAGCAAAGAGAGCATCCCCACTGTAGCTTAGGTATAGCTATCAGGAACTAGTCAAAACCTGCAATTCTTGCCATTTCGATTTTGAAGGTTGTCCGTCTGCCACATCTGACCCACCAGCTTCTCCATTAGCATCCAAGTGTAAAGCCAGAGGACCTCAATCTGGGAATACTACCAGCGAAGCCAGTAAGCTGCAATTTAGTTCATGTGCGCCAGTTGTAGGCCCTGGTTTTGGCCAGAGCATATTTGGGTAGAGTATGGGGTGGCCGTGGGGAGAGGAGGGTGAGAAGAAAGAGAGGTACAGAGCTCATTTGCAAGAACTGCTCAGCTGAGATAACATTTAGAATGAACACGAGCAGGTCCAATGCTTTGCAACCCTCCAGCAGCTGCTCACTCTGGGTTGAGATCGGGAAGCAACATTTTGCCATTAGCGCCTGAGCCAAGAGTGGCCGGAGGTGGCTTCTCATCTCTCTAAGCCACCTCTGCTACTCAGCTGTGTCCTAGGGAAGCTGAACAAGAAAAAAAGAACAAGATGACTTGTAGGCTGCATCCATGTGTGTGGCCCCTGGGATGCCCACAGACGCTTGGTTGGAGACAACGCTTCCTTGGCCAGCTCACACAAGCTCATTGCCCAGGAGGGCCGCACAGGGCTTGTTCCACTCTTCCACCTGTCACTGCATAACTCTAACAAGTCACCTGCACCCCGGAGATGCAGATTATCCTTCAGTTCAAAGCACCTAGTGTCCTTCCAAGTGACCAAACCTGCCAAAAAGCCACCAGAAGCCTATCCAGACAGAGCCCAAGGAGCTGATCCTTTGGTCATTATTTCATCAGGGCCACACCTGTCAAATCTGGCCAAGATTCCCCAGACCTGTGACTTTCCCCACTTGAGGAAGAATAAATTTTTCTTTTGCTGTAAAATTACAAATAAAACTAAACTGACTTTGAGCATATTAATGATACCAGATGGCTTCATAAAATGTAAATAGAGCAATAAAAATACAAATGGGGCCCTCCTAGCAGTTAACTTCTGATTCACGTGTTCCAGAGGGAATGGGAATGAGTATCACATTTCTAACATGTTAGGTGAGGATCCTGACAGTCATTCTTCTGTCTCAGCCTTGCCGGCTTTCCCAGATCATCCCCCTCTCCACCCCGGGCTGAAAGCTACTTCTAAGTTTCATGACACCCAGTGTTGAAATAAACATGCAGTCAAGTCTATGGAAAGTGTCAATAGGTTGCCTCCTTAGGATGACCATGAAGAATTTGGGGGACATAAAATGTTACATAATTGCATATTATGTCTGTTATAATCATGACACAGTAATAATAACTGAGCTTGTTGGGGCATTTTCACAGTGGTAAATACTCATTTATTTGGCCATCGTGTGATTTGCTATTAACGAACAAAAAATATTTTTTGATACCAAGGTCAGGTCATTGTGTAAAACCAATAGAGTAGAGATATTGTGATTTTTAATTTCAGTCTGAGTTCAAAAGATTCTCAAGATCATAGTGACAGAAAACCACAGAAACACTGATTCCACTCCATAGGCTCCTGGTCTCTCTCCTACATCCAAAGATTGACTCTTCCATTTAAGGGCTGTTTAATCCTGCCCAAGAGTCTGCTGTCCCTATGCCTTAGTTTCTCAAATTTGAGTGTGGATACTAACATTTAATTATCAAATTCCTCAATGGGATGAGTATATGAAATAAATGCATCAATACATGCAACTTACATGCAACACTTAAAATGGTGCCTTGTAGCACAATCAATCTTCTGGAACTCTAACTGCTGCTACTGTGGTGACAATCACTGAAACAGTGCTGGAAAAATCCTCTGCAGTTCATAACTAGGCCTCACCTTATACAAAGCAAGACAGACCCACAGAAGGCAGAGACTTATTCAAGGACGCATGAGGGGTTTTGATAAAGGATTCACAGGAACCCTCTGAGGTCAGTATAAGAAAAAAGAGCCTTAAGTTATAGCAAAATAGATTAGGAACTCTGATAAGGCGGAGCTTCACATCTTAATTAGATATATAAAGAAAGATGAATGAAAAACAGAATGTAAACAACACTGAATAAGAATAGCAATTAGCACTTAAGTATTTATAAGAGACCAAATAATCTTCAAAGAGCTTTTCATGCAGTAAATAATCTAATTCATAAATAGCCCTACGCCATTTGTATCATTAGGATTGATATTTTATAGATATAGGAAACTGTACAGAAAGGTTAAGTTACTTATATTAGTTGTACAGCAATTGAGTGATAAAGCTGGGATTTGCTGCTTTCACTGGTGACTCTGTGAGGGGTTGCAATAAGGTGAGGAGTAGAGAGATCCCTAATTCTCTGCCAACCCTAGGGTTCCTTCAACAATACCATCCCTCCCCACCCCAGCAGGCACTGGCTGGGTTAGACCCCAATGACAAGCAGTGGACCAGCAGACATGGCTCCTTTCCTGGTGGAACTATGGTCTAGGGCTGTAAAGGCTGCACTTTGTATCTGTGTGGGTGAGGGTTGGTGGTGGTGTCAGTTTGCTCCATTCCAGCCCAGACAAGTTTCCTTCTCAAATGGCGAAGGCTGAGATGAACGAAAGTCAGATTAGACAAACTTTTCCCAAAAGCCTTTCTTGTGTCCTTGAGGGAATTCCAGCTCAACTTAGTGACTATCTCCCATTAATTAATTAGATGTTTTATAAATGAACTCAATACAATGCTGCCAGTACCCCTCCTGGGCACTTCCAACTCTCTACGGCAATGGCTGTGATATATCTAGGTCAATCGTTTGTGAGCTTTTAACATCTAAATTAAATAGTTATCAAGCCCAGAGTCCATTACCTTCTCCATTGCTACTGAAATCAAGCTAATGGGACAAATGAAGAGGACTTGGGTGGGCATGGAAGCCAATGAAGACCTGAGAACTGCCTTTTTCTAGGGTGTGTTGGGAGAGTTTGATAAACAGTCAACATAGCTCACGGTTTGATTTTTGAACCCAAGTCAGGCAATTAGCAATCACAAGGCTCATGGTCAATAGACACCAAGAATCCCTCAGGGACCACATGCAGACATTCAGCACTCAGTATGTTCCTGTCATGATCTGATCCCCCTGAGATAGTCAGGGATTGCGAAATTTATTTCATTTTATCAATTCCAGGTAAATTATTACATCTGACGGAAAAAAAACTGACTTGGACTCATCTGCCCCTGTCAGCTCAAACCTGTTCGAACAAGACTGGAGTGTGAGCAGTGGTGTTGTCATCAGCAGGACCCTGTGCCCCCAGGCTCTACACAGGCCTCTGTGCCATTGCCTCGGGCATTGTTATAAATGCTCCTGAAGAGTCCCTGTGAACTCTGGAGACAGCCCCACTGTCATTCAGATGTGATCCCTGTGTCACCCATCTCCTGCGCCCTCCCTGCACCATCACCTAGAGAACCTCTTTGAGGGACACTCGACATCCCAATGACTTCTTAGCACATAAATCATCTGTCAGCTCTGCACCCAAATATCTCTATTCTCGTGACTCTGTCAGATCATCACAACTAATAGAATGTGGAAATTCATAAATGCATCTATTCCCAGAGCAGCTCTATGGACCGCCATCTCTCCATTTGAAAAGAGAGAGGATTCTGCTGGGGACAAAAATCCCACATGTCCCAGGAGGGCACCTGGTGTACTGGAAATGGATTGGGGGGCAACTTCCCCTGGGGAGTCTGCTGAGACCTTTAAAAGGAAAGTTTAGAAATCTCCCTGGGAAGGAGCACAAACAGTAAGATAAAAATTGTTCAGAAAAGCTCAGGATTTTAAAACAAGGAGGGAAAGGAAAACTCGTTCTCCACCTCCGCCTCCCTACCTTAGACTGGGGACCCCACGCTTTGTCTGGGAGATGAGTGGCCCATGGTGGCCAGAGTATCTATCTGTAAAGCAAAGCCAGAACTTGGGTAGGAGTCCTCTGCCTGTCTTTCTTCCCAGGCAATCGGAACAATTTCACCAGGATTCAGGTGAAGGGGAACTGAACTCAAGCTCACCAAGACTTCCTGAGATGCAGGAACTGGGCTCCTGCACACACGCAAAGGGCAGTTAAGTGAGGCTCCCACTGGAGGTGTCCGTTTTGGGGAGGTTGGGGAGGAGAGTCACCAAGATCAGGACTCTGGGTCCCCTCCTGGGGAGCCCTGACTGGAGGTTATTCACCTCCCCAGCTGAGACTCCCATCTTTATTAGGAGACCTTTGCCCTGAGGTGGGAAGGAGGCAGCCACTCATTAATTTTAGTAAGGACTCAGGAGAGACTGGCATTCAGCAAATTAGGTGGACATACCCCAGCACTGCCTACTGCTGTCCGGCTCTACAGTTGTTGTGACCACAAAGCCCTCCATGCCCTTCATTTTCACCTCACTGTGTTTTACACAAGGCTTTCGGATCAACAGTTCAACCATGCCCCCCAGGAACATGCGAGCTGAGTCTCCAGGGCATCACCAGTTAAAAGTTGAGACAGCTTGCTGGTGGGGATCTGGGGGCTGAGGTTTAGAAAGGATAAACTTGCTGCAGGTCACATAGCATAAGCACTTTAAAAATAGGACCAGGTGCCAAATTTTCTGCTTCTAATTCCAGTTCTCTTTCCAGCACACTTAAGGTAGTAGAAACCGAGACAATTATGAATGCATTCAGAGCATCCCTCAACTGGGCAGCCCTGCGTAGTCATAGTCCCAGCTGTGCCTGAGGTCCAGCTGGCCTCCCTCCCTTTGGGACCTCCATCTTACTACCTGACCCACCTTGGGCAGCCCCTCCCATAGTTTCCAGTCTTTCTGCCTAGCAGCAGGGGGCTCCCAGGAATATATGGAGGGAGATTGGATCCCGTATGGTCCCTCAGCAGGAGCCCAAGAGGCTTCTAGTAAAAAATGATTGCACCGCACACATGGAGGCGGTTTAAACCTGTCACTTTAAAATATCCCTTCTCCACTGCCTTAGGCTGGGGCCTGGAGAGCAGGCCTAGAAGAGGACATCAGTTTAAAGTGACAGCCCTTCATTTCTGAAGCCAAACCTCAGCGTTTGCAGCAAACTTTTTATGTGCTGAGATCTCAGTTTAAAACCCACGTGTCCCAGTGGAACTCCATAATTCTCAGTCAGTTTTCACACCTCAGCCCCTTCTTTTTAGGAGAAAGTTTAGGAAACTAGGAGCTAGGATAAGGCTTCATCCAGCGCCCCAGGCCAGCTTGGAGCAGCCCAGACCAGAGGTAGGCCCAGGGCTTGACGGGGACAGCACAGGACACCCAGGGAAGCCAGCCGAGTCTGTTTGATTGATTGTCTTTTGTTAAAAGTGCCTCTTTGCAGTTGCCTGGAGCAAGGACAGGATGTTCAACACTCAATTATCATGCATTACATCATTGGAGGGCAGTTATAAACCTAAAGCCTGGAAGATGTTGAGTATAAGACTGCTACCTGGTTTCCATGTCTTCATGAAACTTCCCCAGGTAAGTCCATGTAGAGCTCTCTTGAGCCTCTTAATAAATCCCCAAGTCCTTTACTGAGTATAGTGAAGGTATATTGCTTGAATATATAATTTCCTCACTGATGAGCCATGTTATATGTATGTACACTCATTTGAGTGCACAAGGCACTATCTTGGCTATTCGATATTTCATAAATGCACCCTGCTGATTTTTATGCAGAATGGAAACTAGGACTTATCAATTCATGTAATTAGAAAAAAGAGAGTGTCTCTGGGTGCACCTGACATGTAGTTCTTCTTGCCACTTTTCTAAGGCCCAGCATAGTGCTAAGCACACAGGTAGCTCCTTGGGCAGTTTGTTGTATGAATGAAGAGCTGGATGAATTTTAAAGAAGGTTGGAAATACCACTTTATAAGTTGAGTGGAGACGGGAATACTCATCTTGGTGGAGCAGTGGAGTAGAGGTGGAGACTTGTGTGGCAAACATGTAAACGCTCAGAGGCACCTCCACTTGAGATGCAGCTTATGGAAAACGCCTGCGCTCTCACGCCCATGTGCTCAGCGCCAGGTGCCTAGACACAGCAGCTGCGGGGGCCCAGTCCATGCCCGCTCCCTCCTCCTCCTCTAGACCCAGGGAGGGATGCTGACCTAAGGAGCAAAACACAGCCTTGGAATCACAACTGGAGCCAGCTGGAGACCTTCCCAGGGAAGCTCCTCTCTAGGTACCCACCACTCTTAAACCTGCTTAGTTTATGAGATGATTACTCTTAACAAGCACTTTCCATTGTAAGGATTTTTGGCAATCATCCTTCAATTAACGAATTCTGCAGGATCAAGGGCATCATGAAACTCGGCAGGTACCGGTCACCCAGTCTTAGACAACTGCTCATCTGAGTTCACTGGGCCTGAGGTGGGTCCATTTGACAGCTGTCATCTTCTTCAAAGGAAATGTCTGCAACATGTCTACAATCTTCACCACACACAGCGGGGAGGGGGCGTGAGGAGGGCAGGGCACTGATGGGGTATTGCAAACTCTTTTAACTGTAAGGGGCTCTCTCCCCATGTGTCAGCACCCCCACTAGCTGCACAGGGGAATGCCAGAGAAGGAGACGCAATGCTAGGAAACAGAGGTTCTTCTCCCTCTGTTTCTCTAGCACATGCTACGATTTCCCTGCATGTGGAGACATGACAGATATGCAGTCAACCACCAAAAGAGTGGCAGTGCTGAGACATTTGAGAATAACAATTAATCTGCAAGATGGGTACAGCAAGCTGTTCTCATCATCTGCCTCTCGATGAATACATGCAGGTGGTGTAGTAAAGGGAACCCCACACCTGGGACCAAATCCCCACGTGACCACTGACAAACTGCACATTAAAGCTGCTGACCTTTCTCATCTTCATTGCTAAAAAAGGCAAGAGAGCCGGCAGCAGAGGGCATACTCAGGCCACTGTTTCCGGAGATTCTGAGGTGAAAACTCTGGGGTCTTGATATACAAATTGTATTTGGGGAAGTCTCTGCTCCTGGGATCCTAAATAAAACCTGCAGAGCAGCTCTTGTGTCAGTTTTGGACAGAAGCACAGCCCCACAGCAACAGGCTGCTTGAATTAGCCACCTAGAGACTCAGGGCTGAGGCTGGACTTGTAGTGCCACAGCTTAGCCACTCTGTGATTTTAAACAAGATGCAGAGCTACTGGGAGGCGGCTTCAGAGGGTAACACTGTACCTGCGCACTACGTGGAGTAGATGGGAAGATGTCTGACTAAAGCATTCAAGGAATGAACCCTCGATGGATAGTAGCTGTTATCATCAAAGGAGGAGAAAAGTCCTGAGGGGAGTGTAGGCACTATTTCACATGGGCTGCGTGCAAGAGGATTCAAGTCTTCCGTGGGGGGATCTGCCAGCCTTCCAGAGGACAGGGTGGAGGAGGGCAAAGAGAGACAAAGGACAGTTTGCATGGGCACCTGAATCTACTCAGCAGCCTGGGTTCTAGTTATCTTGAATACCACCTTAGGCTTCCATAGCAACAGATATGATTCCAGGGTGCCCAGGAATGTTACTCAACACCCCTGAGCAACTGATCCCTGGATGTAAAAGCAAATCACCAGTGCCCATCAGCAACGTGTGTGGTTTTCCAGGAAAAAAACAACAAAAAAAGATAACATGAAGCCATGCCAATTATTAAGATTTGGAGTCAACTGAAGAGAATGAGGCTATGAAAGAAGAAATTCCAGGTGTGGACTCCTGTGATAAATTAGAAAAACTCACTCTTCACCTAATCCCATTATCTCTCTCTCTCTCTCTCTCTCTCTCTCTCTCTCTCTCTCTCTCTCTCTCTCTCTTGCACATGTGCATGCACACACACACACACACACACACACACACACACACACACACACACTGACTGATGCTGAGGAGAAGACATTGTGACATTGCTTTGTAGATTTATTTGTTTACTTATTAGTTAGTTTTAGACATCACACTTTTATAAATGTTTCAAACAACAGAGAAAAGTTGGGAGAAAAGACCCTCACCAAATAGGTCTAACTGCCACCAAGTGAATAAAATTACCTTCTAATCAAATGCATCATTAAAAATACAGACATTAGAGCCCAGTGCTGACAGCTTTATGAGCGAGGCATTTGCAGTTAATTAGGATATACTGCCTTTGTAGTTGGGATTGTGTCAGGGGTGCTGTTGGCTCCAGCTAAATAACACCTGCTTCCACTGTTGTGGCACCTGGGTCCCTTCTTGGGGTCTCCCTGAGCCTGGTCTTGCAGGTAACCATGGCCACTGATCAGCCTGTAAACGCCGCCTTGCACCCTAGAGCAGCAGAGCTTCTTTTAGAAAGACCAACAGAATTTTTGCGGAAATACATGGATGCATTTGGACCCAAACTATGGACCAGCGAAGGTGCTGAAACTCTTTCCAGGCTGGGGAAATGTCAGGAAGAGGAATTCACAAGTGCTTTCCCAGCTGCTGTGTCATCCCCTGTAGAAAGGATGTGAAGGAGATCAGGATGTGGCACCCCAAATATGCAGTGTTGGCATGTGGGTTATTTGGCGATGAGGGCACTTGAGAAATAGCAGGTGCAAGCAGGATTCTGTTCTTCTACTTTCTGCCTAAAAGCATAGCCACAGTCCCCCTGAGAAAGGTGCCCAACCTGTGCAAAGGAGACATGAACATTCTCATCACAAGATTGAGACTTGGTACCAAAATGTATCTATTAAAATATCCTGGTCTTCCACTAGCTTCCCCCATATTTCCCTGGTTACCGTCCCTCAATACTGATCCCTGGTCAATCCCCTCTTTGATTTGTATCCACATCTCTCTGGAGCTGATTGTTCTTTGTTAAAATGGCATCCAAGCCCCTGAGTCTTCTTTGGGGTTTTCACTTCTCTCTGAAAGTTCAAGTGGCATGTAAAAATAATAACAGCAAATCAAATGGTCATGTCTTCCTCCTTAATCTGTCCCTAGTCAGCTTACCTTACAGGCCCTACATCAGAACTTTATCAGAGGGTGGAGAAAACACTCGCTATAGGTAAGAGCTGTGGCAATCCTGAGTGCCACCTGCCCCAACCTCTATCCCGCTCACCTTCTGACATGCCGCAGAGAAACTGGGACAGCTGGTCACCCCACTTGCTCATCTAGCAGTATTTGCATGATTTAAGTGACTACAGAGTTAAATACCACCAGTGCTAGCCTGGAGAGAGTAAAGAGCCCACATAAACTCTTGCTGGCTACAAGAAGACAATGAGAATATTTTTATAAGGGAAGAGATTAGAACTGTTGACTTTGGTCCATTTTAATGAAAGCTGATATTGCTCCTCAAATCTAATTCTTTGAAAGAGTGTAGTTATATAGTTTCCTCATAAAATTCCAGTTTCCATTTCTTTATGACTAACAGAAATCTCGGGAAATTATCTTAAAACCCTTTGTAGGATTATCTAGCAGTTTCTTCTGTCTCTAGATGGAAACAGCACCAATGCTCTCTTTTTCAATCTAACCACCATTTTAAACTGATGACTCAATGGAATCATAAAACACACAGGCAGTGGACCTTCTGGTGTACCGTCCAGAACTCCAGGATCATGTCTGAAGTCACACACAACGTTTATGACAGGGGCAGGACTGGGGATGGCCCTGGTCTTAGCCAAGCATTTGTCTGGTGCACTATGTGAGGGTACAACAATCCCCAAACTTCAACTCAGGATCACAATGAGACTAGCTGATGTCTCCCTACTGGTCGGTCTTTGTGTGCATCTGAGTCAAGCTACTAAATCACCCTCAGTCTGTCTCCTCCACATTAAATAAGGAGGCTTCTTCAGTCTTCCTTTGGAGATTTCATTCTTCCAACTCCTTAATCACCTTGGAATCTTGCCAAACCCTTCTTGCAGATCTGATCTGAGGACGGAGTCAACAAAATCTGAAAAGTGGGGGAAGCCAGCATGCAGTCATTTACCTGAAATGCTTAGGAACAAAGATCAAAGTGTAGAGCCACCCTGGCAGAGCGGTCTCCACAGTGCAGGTGAGGACCGTCCACATTTCAGAGGTGCCACACAGGAAGGTAGGGTGCTCCACCTTAAAGTCCTATTAACTGCCAAGGCAGATGTTTGTAGAGGTTGCTGGGTAATTGAATGACCGACAGCAGTTTATCAGGAGCTGTGCACCAAGATAAGGGTAATCAAATTTCATGCTTCAGGGCTCTGCAGCTTTAGCTGCTACCTCAGGGATCACAAAGAATTCCCTCCCCACCTAACTACACTATCTTTCCCTACAAATAGTTCTACACAATTGGCCAGTTGCATTTTGTGCTTTTGTGTTTTCCACTAGAGAGTCCCCAAAGGAAATTCCTGGAGGCTAAGAACCCTCCGTAAGAGACCAACTTGGGCCAGTTGGTCTCACAAAATTAATTCCTATTTTTCCATCCTAAGAAGGAGTTGGTTATTTGCATAACCCTAGCTCCTCACAGCAACATGAGGAGAGGGAAATGAGAACAAAGGCTGTGAAATAAAATGCAAGAAAGGAAAAAAAAGAGGAGAAAGAATGGAAGGAAAAGGCAGCTAGGAAAGAATTACATATTTAACCCCAATTCGGTGGCTGATTGGGGAATGCCATGGCAGCACCAGAACACTCGCTCCTTTAGAAAATGTGGCCAATGTCAGATACATGGCATGCGGCACCTTATACATGCTGAGAAAGACAATAGCCTCCTGAAACTGAACCCAGCCCAATAGACTCAAGAACTTCCTCACTCATTATGACTAGCTTCAGGTCCTGGACATTTTTGTTTCATTTATTCAGAGAGCTATGCCCACTGGGAGGTGAGCCTGGAGCCTGTTCAGGTACCAGGTCAGACTGGAAGGAACTGATGGCTCATCTCCCCATATATGAAATGGGAGGTTGGACAAGATTTGCACCAAGGCCCCTTCTGTGTTAGAATACCTAGGATTAAAAGTAGGAAGTCTGCTTCCTAAGTGGAGTCGCTTTAAGAGAGGTCATACAGTGTGTTCAGAGGAAAGTTCTTCCTAAAAGATGACTGTAGCAATGATACATGTAAATATAGGACAGTTTGTATTTCCACTCTTAACTGCTTAACGAAAGCGATTTAAAGAGAAGGGATTGGTGGAAACATTGGAAACATTGAGCTTCAGGATGAAAGGGCCTAAGCACCAGGGCCTGTGTTGCTGGGATGGGGTGTTGGCCCAGGGTCACTGGCAGCTACTCCATATGTTGGTGTCTCCCCTCTGAGATTTAGCAAAGATTCAGCCAACATTTACTGGGAGGTGATTGTGCTCTCCGCCACTATGCCCCTGACTACATTCGATGAGATGTTACAAGGGCCAGGGTTGACATTAGCCCAGTATCTGTTTGTTGAGCTGAAAGCACAGAATTCTAGAAAAGAAATGGAATGAAGAAAGTGTTTTGACATATTGGGAGGATCACATCATCGAGGGAGAAGCTTAGGCTAAAGGTAGGGGAGAGTTGTAGAGGGACCAATGTTGTGAAGGGATACACAGTCGAATGAAATTGAAGGGGCCAAGGAATGTGTGGAGATAACCTTCAAATACCAAACTCCTTTATCTTTCCTGTCTTCAAGCCATGTGACCCTACAAAGCCTTCTCTCCCTGCCATACAGAGCTGTGAGCATATATATCCATGTGGAGAACACAGGTCGTTCATATGGCAAAAAAGGAGTACTTCCAGGGACCCCATGGCCACAAGTCAGCAGATGCAGAGTCAGAACTCTGATGTGTCTGATGTCAGTGGAGAATGGGGCAGAGCCAGGGTCCTGAAATAGGAACTTGTCCTTCATATTGACATAGAAATGAGAAACAGGAAACAGAACAAGGAAACAACCTAGAGAGGAATGAACAGAAATAAAGAGGGCTGCAGCGTACACTGACTGCTCCTGCAGGAGGCCCCAGGAAGGGGCCTGAAAGCTAAGCTTAAGGATAACGAGGCAAATAGAAAACTAACAAATGCTCAAACTAGCTGCCATAACCACTCACTTGCCTAAGATAAGTTGAAACAATTGGTGAGGGATGATAAGAGAAAAACAAAATGTGCAGATCAACAGAATGTCAGATAGTTACCCTCAAACTACAGGAATGCAAGGATTAGATAAATAAAATAAAATAAAATAAAATAAAATAAAGGTCTTCCTTAATGACCCCCTAACAATCACAACATAAGCAAGTCAGTAGAGTAAGTGGAAAACTCCATTCCCAGGGTATATAAGATCCTCCCTGGGTTTAGTCAGATGCAATTTTATTGCCCGCAGAGACCTCTTGGCCTCTGTTTCTCCTAATAAACTTGCCATGTGCTGTCATCGAGTGTCTCGTTAGATTCTTTCTGGACGGACTCCACACCTTGGGACACTCTGGAGCCCTGAGTCCACTCGCAGCAACAGCAGCTCTTGATGGTCTTATTACTACATGCTAGACCCTGCGCTAAGTGCTTTACAGAAATGATTTCATTTAATCTTAAAATCTGTGACAATGGACCTAGAGTCCTCCTATGTTATAGAGGAGGGAAGTGAAGATTAAATGATAGGTCCTGTGTCTACGGCTAGTCAGTGTCTGAATCAGGGCACTATTTAGATGCATCAGACCACGGGCCATCCTGGACCACCGCCATAGTCTGTGCTGTAAGCGAGAGCCCTGGATGCGTCACCAGGAGTTCCGGGCTTTCTTTCTCAAACATGGTCTGGAGGTGTCTGTTCCATAAAGTAGTCACCACCCACAGGTGGCAACTGAGCACTTGGATTGTGACAGGTGCCCATGAAGATGTGCTCTCCATGTAAAATATGCTCTAATTACAAAGAGTTGAGAGAGAGAGAGAGAGAGATGTCAAATATCTCATTAATAATTCTTCGTTATTTGTGGAAATGATAATATCTCAGGTACATCGGGTTAGATAAATTGCTCGTACTAATATCATCTAATGATTTTAAGTACGGCTCAAGAAAATTTGGAATCCGTGTATGACTCACATACCACATCCATTGGACGGCACAGGGCTGGTGGGAGCTGTTTCCAATCCACTGCTCAGGAAAGTGCAGGCTCATGCCTTCTCTCCATAGTCACGCAGAGCCCTTGCTAAATTAAGACACTGAAGATGTTACTGAGAGCAGGAGTTCCTCTGCCTCCATTTAAGTGGAGACTCTGAGGCTACCCTCCCTCATCCTGGAAGGGAGAAGACAGTATCTGTGTTTATTAGTTCATATTTGCAAAGCACTTTGAAGATGAAATGCCATCTGTAAATGCTAACAACAGTCCTTGTATTTCTATGGGCCTTCCATCTGGAGATTTCAAAGTCCTGTCCAGGCAGTCATCATTGTTCTATTACTTAAACATTCATTGTGCCTCATCAGGTGCTGCCCCATTACTTTTGCCTACCTGGCGGGAGAGAGCTGACAGCTGGTGATCTGCAGCATAGTGAACACAGGGATGGGCAGACCTTCTGTGCTTGCACCCAGTGTGGGGTTCAGCTTAACTCAGAAGGCAGAACCCACATATAGCAGGGAAGGGGCATCTTGCAAGGGAACCCCCAAAACACACGAAACCATACCTTAACAATGTCTCTGCTTTCCTTATGGGGTTTCCTTAGAGCATAGATAAGCATCAATACCTGCTTGCTGGGGGCCAGGACATTGGTAGGGACACCAGTCATGACTGTGGGCCCTGGTGAGGTGTAGCAACCTGAGAAAGGGACCTGTGACACTTACATCCCTGTTCAGGCCAGCCCAGACCTGTGGGTGGTGACTACTTTATGGAACAGACACCTCCTTGCCTGGAGCCCTACCATTTCCTTCGGCAGGTTGACAGGAGAGAAGTGACTTCTGATGCTGTCTAATCAAGTGGAGGAAGAAAGTGCTTGGAAATAGAAAGGAGGCGCTGGGCACTATGCTTGGCAGGCAGCTGGCTTCAGGTGCAGAACACGAGGGCAGGAGGAAGGTCAGGGCCCAGGCTGACTCTAGAGGCCCCGCCCCTGCCTGCCAAGTGTGAAAGACCCAGAGTAGGGCTACTCACAGTGTGACATCCCCTCTGAGGAAAAATTCCTTTATGCTAATTAAAGCCACCAGGAAGTCAGACAGTGTGAGATGACACAGCTGGATTCCCCACTGCTCAGGAAGAACTGCTGGAAATGCCTAATCTCTCTCACCAAGTGAGAAAGAGAGGGAAGGCGGGGCAGAGCCAGCTCCTGCAGAACAGAGCAGAAATAACAGGACCTCCGGGCAGGGCTGGGTGTGTGTGCGCCAGCTTTTATAAAAAGGAATAAAATGTGTCATTTCAAATTGGAGAAGGTGAACATTACTAATTAAGAAATTACTTAATTATGGAGAAGAAAATAAAATGAAGGTATTTTGCCCTTGAGGAAAAAAAAATCTTTGATTTGCTAAATCAAGGAAATGATTAGATTCAAACATTAAATAATTGGAAACGGCTCCAACAAAAGCATTAGAAATGTGCATACTGCACAGGTTCATAGGGAGCCCTGCTTGGTTCTAGAAGCCTCTGTCTATGTGCTTCTCTTCTGTGGGTCTGGACTGAATACTCTTGCCCTTGGACTGAGAAGGGCAATGGCAAGTAGGTGACTTGTTGCACCTTTTTTTCATGCTAAGGATGTCTCTGCATAATGTTTTCCACATTTTTATAATTAACTTTATTGAAGGAACACTGCAGGATAGCATTATATAGTTTTAAGTTTTGCACCATTGTAAATCAACATCTTTATATCCATAATGTTTAATTCAGCATCTTTCAACAATTTTTAATGTCTGCCTACCAAGCGTGGCCTTCCCCCCAGGCTCAATCGAATACTTTCTTCTTCTCACCCACAGTTCTTCAGCTAATAAAGCACCAATCTTATCTGTGGGTTTACTACACCAGGCACCAGTCCTCAACTGCTCTACTTCCTACCTGACCTTCTCTCAGCTCAGATGCTCCCTCATCAAAGCCCAAACAGCTAAGAGTCATACCCACCAAGTCTCAGTTAGAAACAGAAAACTTGCGCACACCAATATTCATTTTTAACATGAGATTTTAAAATACTCTTCTGCATTTCTTTATCCAAACACTGATCTTATTCCAGAACTTCACTTGTATACTGAGAAGTCCTTCTTCTCTAGCTAAACCCGTCCTTCTAGGTTTGTATTTTAAATTTCCTCCATCTTATTCATCCTTCACCCCAAAATCAACATCATTCTCATCACCATCCCATTCTCCTCTCTCAAGTTGCTTCCTAAACCATTACATTTCATTTCAAAGAATTTTAAGATATCCCATATCCTAATTTCTCCAGGTTGAAAACTAAAATCTGCTCTTATCTGTCTCTTCACCAAGTCTCCATGTCAAACTGGTCAGTAAGCGCTGTCAATTCTTTCTTTAATGCAGAATGACCTATATTCATTTAGAATGTTGAGTTTCCAAATATTTTCATGTATGTATCTTATTTGTACTTATAGAAAACAGATAAACTAGGCAGCTAAAATACACTTTCCCCTTTTTTCCCCTATAGATGGGGAAATGGGGGCTCAGCCTTAGGTTCATATTTGACACTATTTAACCCTGCTTACTCTGGGACACTTTAATCTCATTACCTTAAAGAAGACTTCCCAGAGCCCTGAAGACTTGTTCTGTGTCTCTTCTAACTCCTATAGCATTCAACACTTTCTGGTTACTAACACTGCACTGTTAGATATGAGATGTGTAACTTTTGTTTTTATCACTTCCACGTTGTTCAACGGTGTGCCTAGAAGATAGAGACCATGCACTAAATTTTCACCAATGAATGAATACGTGCACAAAAACGAATAAAATCTCATTTCCAATGTTACACAGCTAGAAATGGTAGATTCTGAGGTAAGAACTATTAAGTTCTTTCCACTGTATTCCTAACTAGTCTCCTTGACAGATGCTTCCAGTGTTCTGTCAGATTAATCATATTAGAGCATGCTTTGTAATCTGATACCATATTGTTAAAAATCCACTTGCATCCAATTACACGATAAAGTCTAAGCCTTTCAATCTACCAAACTAGAACTCATTCAATTTTAGCCATTCTAGGGAATATAAGAAGTCATAGATATAGTTGTCCAACTTCCTTCCCAATGTAAGAATGTCTCCTGAGGCACCCTTTCCCTAGATTACAAAGGGGAGAGTGCTGGCACCCGCCCACTGGTCTTTGGAGTGACCTGTATCTCCTATGAGGCACAATACAGGGTGTCTTGTCCTCTGAGATATGAAATCTATACTGTCACCAGTGTATGTACTTCCACATGAACTTCTCAGTCTGTTCCTTCCCTTCCTACTCTCCAAACCCTATCTGCCCAGCAGGGTCTTCAGAAGGTCCTTCCCTGCCTCCCCAGAGAACATCACCCTTTCCTGCAATCTTCAGATCTATTTATTATCACTTCTATATGTGGAGTCATTTAATTTTGGTTAGCCCTGAAAAATGTCTGTGACTTAGATGGCAGCTAAACTATTAAACAAACAAAGAAACATACAAGGATCATGGCTTCTCCTACAACCAGAAAATAAATCACCAAATGTGCATGGAACACCCATGGGAAAACCCTATGTCCTGGGTACTTTCTTGCACGTTTTATAAATATGTCATTTCCCAAGGTTTGGTGAATGCTGCCATTATATTATCGGTTAGAAAAATTGTTCATCTGAGACACAAAGTGAAATTCTAAAGATCAAAGAGTGAATTAAATGACAGCTGTGACCATGATCCAGGTGCCCTGATTCACACCAGAGCATTTACAGGACTTTCTCGGTCTGCCGTAGCAAAAACTACAAAGTGAGTGTCTTACACAACAGAGATTTGTTTCCTCTGTTTTAACTTCGTTAAAATTAAAAGTGTTGCAGAGTTGGAGTCTCCTGCGGTCCCTCTTCTTAGCTGGCAGACTGTGTGTGTCCCCCTCCGACCTTTTCCTGTGTGCACTCTGGTTTTTCTCCCCTTTGTTTTACAAGGACAGTATCCTATGCCATCACCCAAAAGAACTCATTTTCTCTGATTCACCTCTTTAAAGTCCCCATCTCCAAATAGAGACATATTCTGAGTAACTGCGGTCAGGGCTATAACATGGCTTTTTAGGTGGGAGCACAATTGATTCCATAACAATCGTTTGTCGCACTTGTTCATAATTTCTCTGCATACACAGTAAATAGAGCTGCATGTAGTTGAGAGGACAGCCTATTAATTTTGGAGAAGGAATATCACACATATTACAATTTGTTTTGGTTATTTGTGGGCTTTTGTATTTTCTCACCTAATTTTAAAGTGACAACAAACATTTGAATCTTTCTCAAGTTCTAGATTCAAAACAAATAGGAATTTATATACATATATATTCAAAGAAAATCAGGCATTACAGTCACAATAAATTTTACACCATTTGCCTTTATTTTCTTTTTCTTTGGCATCATTTTCCCTGGGGCCCTGCACAATGAAGCGGTATACCCATGGGTGTCTTTGCTGTGGGCAATCATTTGGAGCCAGGAGATTCTTGTGCAACTCCAGAATCCAGGTACATGGCAGGAGTTCAGAGTGCAGACAAGCAAGATATCTCGTCTAACACTAGTCAGCAGGCTGAGGGAGTGTCTAGCATGGTACCCAAACCAGAGGCTGCTCAGTAAATACGCCAGAGGATCTGAATGAGCAGGGTGCCTGCTGTGGGGCTGCAGAGAGCCGTTCTTGAGAGATGTGGGCTGGATGTCTGAGAGAACCACACAGCACTGTGCAGGGCTGATTGGTCACTGTCACCGGCAGTTATTTTTGCCGCAATAAACAGCCACCAAATAACTTGATCTAGGGGAGAGAGGTGAGCACCATTTATTCTTCTAGGTGCAATGGAGCGAGGTGCAGCAGCTTATTTCAAATGTGTACACAGCAAGGTGAGAAGACCCCGCAGAGGAACAGACATCTGCTTTGAGAAGGGGAGAAAAACAGGTCACGTTGAGAAACAGAGAACAGCAGTGCCAGGCTGCCAGATAGACAGCGGAGCAGACTGTCCCACAGGCTTCAAAGTCCTCCTGTGAGTCTCATCTCTGGTTCTTTGGGCACTGAAAGTCCTTGCGGGGAGGCTGGACACAGTAGCCTTGCCTGTCTTTTGCGTTAGTTTGGATTCCTCCAGAATCAGACATTGATTGAGAATATCGACAAGTCCTTTATTTGGGAGGTAAAGGAAAACACCTGTGTGGTACGGACCTGGAGACAAAGGAAGAAAGACAATTGCTGCCCATCACAGGACGTAGTCCAGTTGGGAACTCGTAAAGCACAGGCTCGATTAATCCATGGGCAGGTGGAGCTGCAGTGAGGAGGCAGCCCAGCTCCTGCAGTCACAGTGGAGCCCTGCTGGGTGGGGAGAGGGGAGCGGATAAATGAGGCATCAGCTCTGACCTGCTGCTGGACAACCCAACTAGCTCCAGTAGTAACAGAATCGACTCTACTTTTAGGCAGAAACACTCAGTTGCAGGTAGTTGGGAATCTGAGGACTCAGGTCCCACAGTGTCAACTAGTCCCACAGGCTTTGGGATCAAACTATTTGGCTTGGGATTCTGAATTTGCAATTTAAGGGTGGAGTGCCCCTGGCCAAGTTATTTAATCTTTTGTATCAATTTCTTCACTTGGAAAAAACTGAAATGACAATGCAAGACATGCCTGGAAGCGCTAAGACAGGATTGGAATGAGATAGTTCCTGCAGTGCTAGGCTGACCATATACACTGCTTTAAATGAGACAGTGCCAGGTTTTTTTTTATTTCCTGACCATCCCATTATTTTAATATAAACGTCAATTTTGTCCTTTTTTTTAATAAACCAGGGCCATATTTAATGAGGAGCAAAAGGGGAAGCTGATTTGCCTTGACGTCAGTCTATTGAAGGGACCCAAAAGCATCTTCCCCTTTTGCCCCACGTGAAAGACAGTCCTTGCTAGCTCTGACTGTCATGGACCATGGTCACTCCTGCTGTTCCCGCCCACCATGAGGAAGAGGCTTTCCCCCAACCTCACACACGCCTGTTTCTTCAAAGGGAGTAGAATATCACAGCATGTTCTTTGAGCCACAAGTAAGTCCTTTGGAGGTTATTTCTGGCATTATGGGGGTTATTACACATTACTGGCACTGGGATAGTTAAAGTGGCATATGTTTCAGGCAGGACAGTTAGAGCGAGGCTTGTAGGTGCACCAAATTTGGTTTTCGCCTAAGATGGTAAGATGTCAAAATTCCTTGCACCAGCCCTGGCCATTTGTATGAAGTCCTGCCAGACCGACATTATTACTATGCATTCAGTCATCAGCATCACACAATACTTACTTGTTTCTGACCTGGTTGCTCTGCTCCTGCTTAGATTGCTGCATCCTCCTCTCTCCTTCTCAACAGCACATAACCTCCACCCCATTTTTGCCATCCCAATGTCCCGTTTTTCTCTTAAAGAACATGGTCAGCCTATGTAATGCTCTCAGTATTTGCCAAGCACTCAGTAAAAGCTGGCAGTGTTGGTAACCACTAAGACTTATCAAGACCAATGAGTTAAACTGAAAAAGTAGCAGAGTGTGTTCCTGAATGCATGGAACATAGAAAAGTTTAAGTGCTGGGATAGAGTCTGGTGATGTCAGAGAGACATGAGCATTGCCTGAAAACCATGCAGTCACAGGCAGTCAGGGTCCTACCACCTAGGACCCTGAGCTCCTGCAGTAATTCCTAAAGATATGGAGACTTCCCTCCAGGATTCGATCTTTGGAGCAGGGATAGTGAGGAAAGGCGCCACAGGAGATTGAGAAACTCAGCAGAGAAGATGAAGATAGGAAAGCTGGGGTCAGGGGACCAACAGTTTCTTTTCTCTTGAACCGAAGGCCCTGCGCATCCTGGTCTCCACTTATTTATTGGGTTAATACACAGCATTGCTTCAAGCAGCTTATGTAACCAAGTTTATAGTTACATTAGATTGCTTATACAGCCTTTGCTCTCTAACAAAGTAACTATACCTATCTTATTTTGGTGGGCAAACAGTCATAGACACACTGTCCCAGACACACTGTTTTCACACAGAGGACTTTACCAGGTGCCCTGGGTCTGGTGTCCTTGACGTTCTACCAGCTCTGACTCCGAACTTGCTCTGTTTTCTGGCCCCAATACTTTCCAAAATGCTTGTCTTCTTCATGGTTTTAGTTGGTTGATCCTAAGTGAGTCCACCATTGTGTGAATGGTGAGCTACTGAGAAATTGTTGTCAAGTGGTAAGGCAAACTTCCTCTGGTCCTTTGGAGTGTGTGGTTATTTAACAATGTGGGTTTCATGGCAACCAATTCCCAATTGCACTACTGAGAAAAGGTCAAAGATGGGTAGGCACAAACTTGGGGTATTTAAAACACATTTTTATTGTTAATTATCATTTTTATTGTTCTTTTTATTTACATTATGATAAGGTATTGTCTTCAGGATACTGAATTTGTACAACAATCTATGCGTATATCACATCAACTCTGCCTCTAGGGCTCCAGCGCTCACAGCCACCATATTTACTCCTCATTCTGTTTCCCCTTCTTCCCTGGTCCCTGCTCTCTTGTAGCCATAGTTAGCTTTGAGCTTCCTTCGGGTTTATTGGATTAGACCAGTACTGAAATGCATCTCTATTTCCTAAGCATATGCTGGAATGGAGAAGGCAGGTCAAAGTTTCCATACACTAAGGGCAGCCTTTGGGAAACGCGCTTTTCCATAGACGTGTAATAAAACCACTGGTGCAAACAGGGCAGCTTGTAGGTCACAGGAAAGCAGATGCCCCAGTAGCTAGTGTGTAGGAATTACTAGCAAAGCTTCCCAATGCAACAGAGCAGGCATTCATTCTTTTACCCCCCCAAAACTTATTTTTTTTCCAAATTAAGAGAATTTGTAGGGGGAAAAAAAAAGGCCTAATTATTTCATACCAGTCATGCTACTATGAATAATAAAAAATTCATGTAGTGTAGATTTATCCAGTTTCTATATAATAGTGAATACCATGTGTGTTAGACACTGGGGATGTGTGGATTCTGCCTTTAAATTATTCCTAGTCTAGCGTGCCATAGTGGAATAGTGGTTTGATGAGCCTCCTCCAAAGAAGTGCAATCTACATACATCCCAAGGATGCAATGTGAACAATTATAAATAAATAAAATAAATACAATGAAAATAAAATGCTTCTTGTTTTTCTCTTACCTGCCTATCTGCCTGCACCTTTCCTTTTTAAAAAAATGTTCCTAGTCTAGTGATGGGTAGAGAAGCAGACATAGAAAATAATGTAATCATCATTAAAGTGTAAGTAGAGGCAGGGGTCCTTTCCAAGGAAGGAAGTTAAGGAGGGCACTCAAAAGTCTTTCCTAAGTTGAAATGCATAAATTAAATTATGACACAAGACATTTTCCAGGAGGAAAGTTGGGCGGGGTCATCAGTGGGCACTCCCAGGGCTGATGACAGTCTGCAAACAAGGGAAGTGTGAGGATGCACTAAGTTGTCCAGGGCAAGGGGAGGACCGTGCAGGCAGGCAGGCAGGCAGGCAGGAGCACAGATATGCTGGACTGAATGCCACAAAGTGCTTCATTTTTCTGGCAGAAAGTGTTCAGAAACCTTCCAAACCCTTTTTGTTTTGTTTTGTTTTAATGTTTCAAAGCAAGGAATTAGGCAATTACAATTGTAACAGAACAACCATCTGATGACTTTATATAAAACCGATTAACTGGCCAGTGCAAAGAAAAGGAGACAAGTTAAGAGATTCTTTTCCAAGGAAGGAAGTGTAATGACAGTATCACTGAGGATGTCGAGGAGAGAATAAACTGAAAATCTGTTAAGCAGGCAGGATCTAGAGGGTGGGATAGTAGCTGTGATACAGATGAAGGAAGAGGCAGTAACATAAAGTGATTACCAGGCCTCTGGGCTGAGTCACTTGCACACTATGCCAATAAACATGATCTGGATTTCAAGCCTAAAATTAAAAAAGAAGGAAATGATGACCTCAGATTTTGTGGAGATTAATTTAAGGAAATTCAAATGAAAACACAGAGTGGAAATTTGGTTAGCACTTGGAAACTACAGAGCTAAGCAATGTCACTGAGAATGAGGAAAGAGAAGCTAAAATGATCTGAAAAATGCCAACATGTAAAGGATGAGCTAGTGAAGGAAACAGGAAAAGAGGGCCCAGAAAATAAGAGAACTGCTGGGAAAAAGGACCTTCCTACAGTCTTCATGAAAACATCCATTGATTAAATTAAATGTTACTGTATATCTATTATCTAAGCTAAACAATAGGATTAAAGTGTTCAGCACAAAGACATGATTTCTCCCCCTACTAAGTATATAGTACCATTGGGGAGATGAATATTTATCAAATAATTGCACAAATGTACATTTTCGCAAAACATTATTATGACGGAGACTGCTGCATATTAAAGAGTAAAAAAAGATATAACTCCATCAATGAAGTAAAATCAGATAGTGTTTGATGTTCTGGAAGAGTATTTCTTATTTTAGTGGAAGGAATATCAGCAGGGGCATAAAGAAGTTGAAAACACTATGTCATGAGGAATAACTGAGCTGTGAGAACGGGAAACCACGAGTGAGAGCAGAACTCTCTAAAGGACCACCCAGTCATCAGGAATACACAGCTGAGGGAGGAGATTGGTACAAGGATGGGAAAGACTTGAGGATATTCTTTGGTTGAAAGAAATGGGCAAAGAGGTGATTTTGAAAATACATAGAGCATATGCGCTCATGAATGGAGTGAGGTTTGCATGAGTGGGCTTAGCTGAAGCAGGTGAGGAATGCTTCTTGACTGAGGTGCGGGGAGAAGGAGGGTGGATAAGGATGCAAATCAGGACATACCCTTGTGGCTACAGCAGCTGAGCAGTTAGTATGTGAACCACATACAGATGAAGGACCAGGGTTAACAACCCAGAGGTGGGTTGAAAAATCAAATTCAACAACTCAATAAAGATATTATTGGGTAAAAACCTTTAACATTCTCTCTCTTCTACCAACATACCTGCCTTCTTACATGTTTCTTTCCTTCACCTACAACCAATTAGCATTTCAGTAACTTAACTCCCTCAATAAAAACAGCTGACTTTAGAAAATGCACATCAGATGATAATTTGGGAAAGAGAATCTGTACCTAATTCTTTAATCTGTAAACTTGATAAGTGGAGAATGAAAAAGGTATGTAGGAAACTTGGAGGAGAATGGTAGGGTCTAAATATAGAGAAATACTAGGAAATAACTATGTTAATCTCAAACCATACTTTGTAAGGATACTGGACTGTATCATTAAAGAATTCCCCTGCAGCTGTGCTCAGAATCCTGGAGGAAAAGAAGGTTAAACGATGTGGGAGTTTAGCATGAGGGTTTTTCCAGGCATTTGTGGCAAAAGGATAAGGCTGTAGGTAAATTCAGTGTGTTCTATGATGTATGAAATGAAACAAACAAGCAAACTGACAACTTGGACAGCGGGGAGTAGCCAGAGGACTGAACATTCAGAGAAGATGGAAGATCAAGGGAACACAAGAGGGAATGATAACATCAGAGGGTGGAATTAAAGGTTCAGAAGATTCAAACCATTTCAAATTCCAGAGTGTGGCCAGGAGAGTGGCTCACTGAAGTAGAGTTGAATGGAAATGTTTTGGGAATGCCAGAGAAATTCTGAAAGCATCCCTACGTCACCTATTTGGATGTAATGTGTGTTGGGAAGTGGCCAGAAATCATTATCTACACTGTAGAATTGTTTTCACATATAAAATCAAAATTATTCCTTCTAGTTCCTTTTTCAGAACCACCTGGGTTCTATACAAGCCAAAGAACCACAGGGATGGCTGCCGGCCCCTCCCTAACTGACCCTTCAGCAGACTGTCCCATTAAAAGCACTCTCAGCTCTGCAAGAGATATTTTACAACAGGGTTGAGGCAACTCAGACAAAGGCAAAGGTGGGAAAGCTGACAATGTCACCACCCATTTCTGATCTTTTTGACAGTTCATACATTTTAAACCTCACCTATCAGAGCTGTCAATTCAATCTAGACTCCCTCTGAAGATGTGATTGGAACAAGACAGCTCTACAGTAATTCTATCATCATTAAGCAGTTCTATAGCACTTTAGAATGTCAAAGCACTTTATGACTATGCTTATTAATTTTTCCACATAACAATGCCAGAAGGCAGTCCAATAGTCTGAGCAAGACTTGTCAGAAGCATGATAAAGAAAAATAAATGGACTATGGGGAGAAGGTAGATCAAGACTTAGAAACACATTCAAGAAGAAGCAACACACTTCAGTCTACCAACCCTGAGCTTGGGGTTGATAAGCATCTAAAAACTCCAAGGACTCCACCCAAATCAAGTCAGCAAACTCAGTTTAAAAAGAGTCTACGTGTACCAAAATATTTTTCTTTACATAACAGAAACTCAAAAATGAAAACAAGCGAACACATCCATCTCCTAAGTTATAATATGCTTATTAAAAAATCTTTTTAAGGTTTACACTTATAATTTGTGCCCTCTTCATTGTTTCCGATATAATTCAATATAAAGTTTATTTTTAAAAAGAAGAGGTTTATAAAAGAGAGGATTTTTTAATCTTGGGACAATAATCTATGATTCTATATTAGTCAAACTAGCGATCAGGGTTTGCGTGACATAAATAAATTATAAATTTTTAGTCAATGGATGTAGAAATAAAGAAAAGGAATGGGAAGAAAGGGGAAGGGGAGGGAGGGAGGAAAGGAGTGAAGAAGGAAAGGAGGGAGGAATGGAAAGGGGAAGAGAGGAAATCAAAAGTATTTTTGAAATGCAATTTTTAATGTCTTTTTTGCAACAATAAATGAACAGTGTAAGAAAAAGAACATCGTAATCTCAACTTGACTAGACAGTAAGGATGCAGTATTTACCAAGGACCAAATCAGGAAAGATTTTCTTAATTAGAACTTTTTCAAGCTCATAAAAAGGGCACCTGAAAGGAGAGAAAACATTTTTTAAAGCTCAAAGAAAGAGCTGCAGTTGATAGCTCTTCTTTAATTTAATCACTATGACTATCATTAGCAATGGACCTCTAGAATTCAAAAGGATTGCCAGTCTTCAAAAGACTCCCTTTCCACTCCTCCTTTCCATAGCACCTGTGAACACAATGCCTGCTCAGCAGGACAGGATGTGCTTCCTGCTATAGACACCAGAGGCTGGGGAATCCAAAAGCCTTCGGGGTGCCTTGGGAGCAAAGACGACATTCCTTGGGAATTAGGCTTTGTCTTTAGAGTAAAGGACAACAGGCACTGTAGTATCCTATTAGAGTTACATGGGGATTCAGATTCAAATGTTTATTGTTAAAAATGATTGGAAAAGGAAATGCCTCACCAAAGGAAACTTTAAGAGAGCTCAGTAAAGCAGGTTTCTGAAAGGAAGCTGCAGTAGACAACCCTTGAGAGGGGTTAAGACACTGAATTTGAACTTGAACCATTTTACAGGATAGAAAAATAGGGTTGTACAGCAGGGTCTTTGATGGAGCAGAACCTTGTTTCTCAAATAGACAAGTATCTATAGATACAGAAATAGAGCCAATTGTGCACTCTCAATATGAGATGACATGAGATCTAGCCACCAGTTCTTCCAAGCACTTATTTGAAATATATAGAAGCACATGTCTTTATAATCTGTTAGAAAACACCAGGACAATCCTGGGGAGATTAAAAAAAGAACAAAGTCCCTTCTCTGAGAGATGAAAAATGACAGATAAAAGTGAAGAACTCCCAGCTTTGATCTTTGTCATATAACTTGTACCTTCAAATGCCACAAGAACCAGTTCTAGTTTTGTATTTTGGGAAACCCTGGAAGACTTTTCCTAGAAAGTCTGTGTAATTGCTGCAATCACAATTTCTCAGAAAAGTCAGTATCAAGAAGTTTGTTGCAATCCCATCCCGGAGAACCTAAATGTACTAGGTTTTAGAGGCACTAGGTTCTGGTATTTTGAGCCATCTTTAGCCTGGGAATTGATGTTTAGCTTTCATCTGAGAATAGCAAAATGGCTTTTGGTTATCCAGGGAGGGAGGGAGGGCAGGAAAGGTGTGCAAAGTCTGGTGCTATTAAAAGACTCAGTTATTTCAGACTGCAAATATTCTCAGATAGGTGCAAGTCCCATCCTTTGAGAGATTCTTTTGAGACCTACTGGTCTGTTTGCACAAATGGTATGCAGGGGACCTTTCCCCTGAAGCTGCAGGGAGTGAGCCTTTAGAAAAAATGCAGCCTCAGGCAGGAAGACTTCTAGAGGGATGCCAAGGAAATCCAACCATTAAAATCTTTGCAGTAGTAAGACTTTCATTTCTTAAAATGAATTATATTAGACACTAGCAAGATTAATTTATTAAGATATCAGAATTAATTCCTAGTGGAAATTTCTAAAGTGCACACATACACACACATCTTCTCTATTAAAATAAGAAAGACAAGTTAGACCAGAAATATAAGCAGGCGGTATGGCACAATCTCCAGTAAATTTTGCATAATATTTAATATTAACCTTCTATCCAGTTTGGGTATCATCGAATTATGGGATTGCTAAATAAAGCTTGAGGGAAACTATGCAATGCAGTTCGGAATCATATTCCCCTTTCCTTATAAAGCAGGTATTTGGTTTATTTTCTAATTTGCTATTGCTGAGCATTCTAGCAAATTAAGCTGCAACCCATCAGAAACCAAAATCACCTGATCAGGGCTATACTGCTTAGCTGGAGATGGGCAAACTTCTGGAGGTCCCATTTCTGATTAACTCCCTGAGTTCAGACGGTTCTCAGCATCGTCTCAAATGGTTTCTAACCCAGCTATCTTCTTCTAAGAATCTCATTAATAGCAACTACCGGGCTCTGCTCCACAAAACCTCCAGTCTGGCTTCTCTCCATTTCTCCTGCTCCTGGTGTACACATGCCAGTATCTCAGCCGTTTCTTCTTTCCCTTAACCCTCTTTCTGTTTCTGGAGTTGGAAGGATGCAACCAGTTTCTGAAAGGAGCACAGCAAAAGAAATGCAGACTATGCTAACCCAGATTCTGTGAAGGACTCCTTTTTTTGTTTATACTTAGTTTGTATCAGAATTAGGATGGGAATTAATAAAAATAGAAATGGTAATGTAATTAATGATGGAAATAATTATTATAATTGTGAAAATAATGATATGTAAGGCTTCAGGGAACCTACATGTTGGGCATAGTGCAAGTCACATTTTAAATCCTCACAAGAACAACATGTAAACTAACTAAACTGACAGTTTAGTAGTACTTATTATATCATTGTTAAAGAAGCATTAAAATAAGCAAACAAAACAAGAAAGAATTCGAGAAGTAAACGAACTAAGCTAGTATAGGTAGGTACTTATATAAGGTTATACCATATTATCTCCCTCTCTTCCTGCCCTTCTCGCTTCCCTTCCTTCCTTCCTTTCGTCCTTCCTTCCCTTCCCCCTGCCCTCACTGTCTTCTTTTCACAAACTTTCATTGAAGAACAGCTACATCTGGTGTGCTATGGGTGAAATGATGACCGTGATTTTAACTCTTTGTCAAAGGCATTCAATATGTTGAGGGACAGTAACGCGGCAACTCACTGAGGTATGCTACAAATGTTAGCATGATGACATTTGCAAAATTATCAAGGAACATCAAAAAGGGGGGAATTGATTTTCAGCAGTATACTAGGAAAGTTCCAGAAGTGGTGACACTTGAACTGGGCTTTAAGTAACAATTAGAATTTAGCTTCCTGGAAAGAAGGGAAGGGAAGGAAGCAAGGGCTTTTCAAGCAGTTGTTAGGGCAAGCGCAGCTCCAATTAGAAATATTGGTGGGTGGGGAGACGGTATGAATCTCCATAAGCACTCCTCACACTAGGGTATTTCTAGCTGTTAATGAAGCAATCAATGAAGGAAAACAGTGGGTCTGGGTACCACACCAAAGAATCTGGACTTTAAACTCTAAATGTTACAAAGTAACTAATGAGATGGGAAGAGACACCTCAGAGTTAGGGAGAATTTTAAGAGGAGTTTATTAGCAGGGGGCTGCACAGGGCAGAGCACACAACCCAAGTCACGAAGCCTGGAGTTCATTTAACTCCTAACTTTCAGGTATTCAAGCCAGTGCAAGGGAGTTACAGAAGGAGAACAAAAGCAGGTATTTTTGGTGGGCCACATGTTTTCAGGAGATTACCGAAATTATGTTATTTTTCTTTCCTGTTTATGACCCGTTTATTTCTAAATAACCCCGCCAGAAACATTCTGTGGTCTGGCCAGGAATTCTGCCATCCTGCAGCTAAGGAGGTCAGTTTCCTTGTAAGGTAAGCACTAGAGATTCTTCAAGGAGGATGCGGAGGGATGGGGGGTCTAACTCACAAAAGATGTCTTCTCTGGAAAGAGGGTGTTGCAGTACATAGGGTCTGTAATGGAGAATTGGCTGGGTGCTGACATGGCAGCCCAGGTCAAAGAAGATGAGGACGAGCCATTGAGCATGTGAACGAAGACAAGGAGGAGGAGGGTTACCACAGGTCTCTTTGTACTTGGAGCCAATGTTGTATTGGGGTGAGGGTAAAGGAGTCAAATGTGAATTGATGCCTGAAGCTCAGGCATTGATGTCTGGGTGAACTGGAAGGAGGCACATTTGCAGGGGATCTACTTGAAGACAGAGCAGAGGGAGTCAGAGAAAGGGTCATTTTTCCACTGCTTCATGAGGCCCAGGGGCTCATTATGAGAAATGTTAAATTAACTATCCTTGACAAGTCCTTTAAATACAGCACTGAGTTCAAAAAAGGGAAGAAACAGGCAAATATAATAGTAGAAAATAGTAGGGCAGGAAACCAAATTAAGAATCTACGTTGATTCAAAGGCAGTTTGGATTTTTTTTAAATCCACACAAGTAATAGGATATCATTGAAGATTTAAGCTTTAACTATAACCTAATACCTCTCTAATTAGGATAATAAAATGCCAGGAGTTTCTGTGCCATCAGTATGCTAATGCTAGTGAATCCTGCCAACATCTCTTCTCACACCAGCATTCTGAAGTCTACCCAGGGCTGGTGAGTACACGGGGACAGGAGCAGTGCACTCCCCTGGGGAGGCAGCTCTTCCACAGGAGGCCTTGGCCCTCTGTCAAGTCAGGGTCCCATGCAAGTGGGAGTTCATTGCAGGTTCTGGGATTTTTTAGGAAGTAGAGGATCCTGCTAGCCAGGGTTTACTTGAATCTATTTGGTTTTCTTTTTCATCACTGTTTTTTTCTTTTAAAAAAAACAAATGAAACAGAAGTTTAGAAAAAAAAAAAAGAAGTTAACATATTTGACTACACAAAAATCAGAAATGGTTGTAATGGAGCCAAGTAAGTGATGTGGTGAGAGGAGTAGGAGGGGAAGGGTAGGAAGGGGAAGGGAGAGATATTGGTGGGAAATAAAAGAGAAGGAAGAAATCTACAATGAAGAAGTAGTACTCAAAAAATACTAAATAACACAATTCTCAAAATAACACCATCACCCTACAGAGTTCTGCAAAGTAAGAAGAGGCAATGAATAAACAAATATAAATTTGTAAAGCTAATCACATGAGTAAATAACAAACACATGAAGCCAGTTCATTCTACTAGAAATGGGGACAATCACAGCTGTGCTGTCTCCTGAGAGAGGTGCTGAGCTGGCCTAGGGTTGACAGAAGAAAGGAACCTTCCATTGTGTATGTTATCAAACTGATATCAAACTGATGAGTAGGTAACATTTGTTACCTACAGCTTTCTTTTCTTGTTCAGTGATGTTCCATGGAAATCCTCCCAAAGTATCTGGGTGAGTTTGAGTTTCCTCCAGAAGACTACATAAATTCCATGTATGAATATAACCTAATTGATTCTACTGCTCACTTACTAAGAGACATTCATTAGTTTTGCTACCAAAGACGAAGCAAGCTGTGTTACCTGAATCACAAGTCTGTATTCTGATGTTGCTTTAATTTCTGAAATCACTTTCAAGATCTTTCTTCTAGGATTTAGACAGAGCAATCCTTGTATACACATTTTTAGTTTTAACGAAGTTGACAAGTACAGCTAGAAAGTGTGATGGAAAGAGCCCACATTCAGTTGCTCAGGGACCTGGGCCTCCACCTGTCCTTGCCACTGACCTTGACACTTTGTTTAAACTCTTTATGTTTCAGTTTCCTTATCTGTAAAAATCAAATGTGATATCCTGATAACGACTTCCTCATAGGATTTTTGACAAAGCTGAAATGAGCTAATATGTGTAACTCAGTATGTGTAACTACACAAAAATACATAATTTTTGTAACAAAACCAAAAGACAAATAAAATATTTATTTAAAAAAAGAAAATAAAAAAGAAATTTACAATGCAGAGACTACACATGAGAGAAAAAACATGCGAAAAACTTGAATAATTGGAAATTAAAAGAAATGGTTAATTATAACTAACATAATGATATATTAAAACAAGTGATTTTATATTTAATGTACACACATTATAATAATATATTTACTTCATATGTACATATATTTAATTTTATTATATGTAATGTATTTGTGATGTAGCAATACCTCATTCTGGTATTTGCATGATAACCTGTGTGATTATTACTCCTTAGAGAAAAGATACAGGAAACTATTGTAGAAACTCACTTTATAATCTTTAATGCCCATTGTATATACTCTGGCAGTATGTAGGATAATTTCATGTAGTATTTGAATGAGATTATTTTAAAGTTATTCATTCATTTTAATTTATTAGAGCAAGACATTTTTCCTATTTTACAACATTAATAAAAATGTCTTTAAATATAAATTTATGTAAGTGAAAACGAGTAATTTAAAATTAGAAAATATGCATCTTGATAGAGGTTAAACAAATGCTAGGGAAAAAAACTGAAGTTTAGAGATGACTGAAACTCGAAAATGATTAATATGCTGTATTATTTATATTGCTTCAGTTTTTCTCCACTCATTTGTAGTAAAAAAAATTGCTTTAGGTAAAATTCTATTAACTAGTACCTGTTCCAAGTGGGGTCTATCCACTGATAGGAGGGCAAAGAGAGAGAGCTGGGGAGAGGAGAGGGTAAAGGAAGGAAGGAAGGGAGGAGGGAGGAGGGAGGAAAGAAGTGGGGGAGGGAGGAAGGAAATCATTGATTTGTGCTGTTTGTAAACACTCCCAGGAGTGCCAAAATGAAGTTAGCAAGGGTTTAAAAGTGGCCTGCAAAATTCCTGACTAACAAGGGTCCTCATAAAAGTCAACTCCAGGGCCCCACTATCCACTTAAGTTTTAAAATCAAATTTTAATAACTGAAATGGACACAGAAGGTTTGACAACAACATTCAGAATTTTGTCTCTGTAGATTGAATTTTTTATCTCAATAGCCTACAATTTAAAAAATGTGCAATAAAGGTTAGTCCTGAATAGAGTCAAGGGACAAGTGAGGACAAGACTCAGAAAAGGTATCCCATGGGCTATTTCATTTACTGAGCTTCAGGCGGAGCCACAGTTTCACAGCAGTGTGCCTCTCTAACAGCATGGATGCAGCTGTGTACCTGAAACCCGTGCGCTCCTGGTGATGCTTTTCCCGCCAGCTCCGTGGTCAGAGCCACAGCTCTCCAAGACGCAAGCCCTGTCCTCCTGGCTGGGTGTTCCCTCAACTCCTTCACATCTTCACTCTCTAGTCCCAGGATCTGGAAGGTGCATACCCTCCACACATGTTTGTGGACAGGATGAAAAAACAAACAACTAGTCTTGGAGCTAGCAGGATTTAAGAGATTCTCATGTTTGACTCTCTAATGTGACAGATAATAAACCCAAGATCTCTTGTGGTTAATGATTTTTCCAGCGATTGTTCCTCACTGAGATTCTAAGTCCAGTGTCTAATTCCCAGTGTCCTCTCTTCCATCGTTATGATGTATGCTCATTTCCTCTACTTCGTTGTCCAAATTGGTACTATTCTGATATCAGTAACAATCTGGTGACACCATCAGTTAAATCACCCTTCCCACCAACTCTTTTTTCTGCGAGTTCAATCTACTGAGTACCTTTGGGACCTTCTGGTAAGTCCAAGTTCAGGACTATTAACCCTGTTGACTGCTGGAAACAATGAGCTTCAGGCTTTGCGCTAGGTGAGATAGCAGGAAAGGTTACCAACTTTGCATGGCCCACAGTCGTCTGTTCTCCTGCTGCCCCAACAGCTTCTCTGGGGCTCCACATCCTCACTCATGTGGCTGGGTCACGGGCACATCAGGGGTGAAGAGGAGCTGGCCCTGTTCCCATCATTGGACCAACATTGGCTTTGGAAGCCACACACATGACAGTCAAGTTTAGAGGGACAAAGATCCTTTTTTTTCTGTAAATGGGGCCTGGAGGGAATGCACATTTCAGTTATCTGAGGAGGAAAGACTACTCTAGAAGGTGGGCATTACTTTCAACACCCTGAGGAGGGAGGCTCCTGAGTGAGTGAGGGTAGGACTTAAATTAAGCTGATGAGCATGGTGCAACTCCATTTTCATCATGGTAGGGGGTGACAGTTAATTCATTGTCACTATGAAGGAGAAGGCTCAACACGTGACAATGCTCCAGCTTCTGAGAAGGCTCCCTGAGGAGGAGCACCCAGGGACAAGGAAACTTACCTTAGTTGCTCTCTCCAACACCAGGGATTTCTTGAACAGGGTCACTGGGACTCCTGGGAGACTTCTGCTAAGTCTTTGTGAGAAACTTACCACTCCCACTCGCATAGTTCTGGTGATCCTGGTCCCCTGTTGATCCCCTGACGGGGACCCTGTGTTCCCACATCCCAGCTTGTGCTCTTCAGGGGCTAAGAATTAACGAGAGGCATCCCTGCTGCTTTCAGGGCAAAAATGCAGGGATACAGAAGGGCCTATCAGGCCTTGGTTTGACTTCTGGATAATACATTTGAAACTTCAGGGTCTAAGCAGAAGAAATATAAACATTATATTAAGATGGACCACAGAATCGGTCCTCCTGGTTCTGAGATGACCTCACCTTAGACTTCATGTCAGAGTGGATAGATTCACAATTAGGAAGAATACCATCTTTCCTCTCATCTTCCAGCTTACAGATAGGGGAACTGAGACCCAGTGATGGGAAATAACTTGTTCATGGTGCCAAGATAGGAAAGGGTGGTACCCTACTATGTTCTGCTTTTGTTTTTCTTTTGTTTAAACAACTATTTTTGTATGGTTGGCCTGGTTCTAAATAAATAGCAAATATTAACACATTCAATTATTAATACAAATAGATGGGATCATGAGCTAATATCATAATTAACTTTTCTGGTTTCCAGAAGTCAAAAGTGAGACTCAGAAAGGTTTAGTAACTTGCTCAAAGTCACACAGCTTGCAATTGGCCAAGCTGAGATTTGAACCACAGTAGTGAGTCTGCCATCCAGAATACTACATTTTTTCTTGCAATAAATCTACAATTCAAAGTAAAGCTACTCCTTGAAATCTGAGATATGGGGAATCGAGGTAATGACAGCCCCATGTATTTCTATCTCAGCACAATCTATTTGTGGAAATAAAATCTTGGATACAAAAACAAGAGGAAGAGAGTAAAAATTAGCTAAACTTTGTAAAAAAAAAAGAAGAATTACATTTAAAAATCGCATTTCAAATTGTTAAAAATGCAAAAAATTCATATTTAAGAAACTAAAATACATTCAATTATTAAGCAAATTTACCTTACTTGAGACAAAAGTCAAAATATAAGGGCAATTAGGGGGATGAGATGAAGAAGTCAAATTTATGTTCTAGAAACTTTCCTTATATTTATTCCTCAAAAGAACCTTAGTTAATTATCATTAATTCATTTATTAATCCATTTATGATTATTTATTAGGTGCCTTTTCATTTCTGGGAATGTAGCAGTGAATTTAACAGAGCCCCCACCTTCAAATATGGCAGATTGTAAAGAAAAACATGATGGACAGCAAGACCACAAAGAGACAAATCAGAAGAGAGAGAGACAATAACAAAGCAAGGAAAAGAGGATGACAGAGTGGAAGGCATGACGTGATCTGGGCGCTTCAGCGAAGACAGCCTTCAGGTAGTGGGTGAGCCCGTGGCACCTGCGGCAGCCTCCCCACAAGAGGGAGGGTGTCTGCGGAGGAAAGATGGCCACAGGAGTCACTGCACTGGGGCTGGAGAGTGAGGGCAGGAACACGGAGCCACTTGATGAGGAGCCAGGGAAGGTAGATAGGCCAAGTAGATCAACTGAAGAAAACTGGGTTTTAATAGAATTTGGTGGTTGGTGGTGAACAGAAAATAGTCCGTACAAATGTTGATGTACAGTGATGCATACCTTAACGTATAGGATGTTATGATGCAATGTTCCTTTAATAAGATTAATGATAGAATGATTTAAAAAAGTAAGGATGTTGGGTTTGGCTCTGAACGAAATGGGAATCTGAGGGAGAGCAGAGCACTCAAATGGCTTTCCTTGGAAAGAGCTGCCACTGAGACCAGACCAAAATGTGAAGGACCATCATCCCGGCCCAGGGCCTTGGACCAGTATGGTCACATGTAGGTAGTGAGATGGGGCTTCCTCTAGGAAGGTTTGAAGGCAGAGCTTCCTGGATGTGCATTGCACTGGAGGGGGTCTGAGAGCGTGAGTGCAATGTCCTGGTGACAGGAATTTGGGCCAGCGTAATGACTTCAGCCCAGATTTTAGTTGCCATGTCTACCTCTGAATTAAGGGTGCTCTGCTCCCTGAAGCTCACCTGATATACAAGTGAAACAACCAATATTTATCTCTCTAGACTAACATACATAGTCTTTCTCAAAACAAACTAAGAAGGAAAGAGGAGAAACAGGAAGGGAAGAGGATGGAGGACTTGCAACAACACTCATTTCTTTTTCCTACTCTGTTGATGCCCAGGCACAGGGGACTTGGCCGAAGTTCCACTTGGCTCATGAATTCTATTCTCCTGTACATCTAACTTGCTTTGTGGCCAAAAGAAGTTCTGAAATAAGTCACTTGAGAGAGCTACAGATGAGAGCTATTGCTTGATGTGCAGAAGGCCTTAGTCTGGAGGACCAGGGTCAGCTGAAATCCACATGTGACTACTTTGTGACCCTTTGAACGAGAAGGAAATGTCCTTCCCCATTCCCAATTGCCCTCTAAGGGCCATCAGTGAGTTTTCTTCCTATAACTCTCCCTTACTTTAGTGTCTGGGAGGTCTAACTCCCTATGTCTTTAGTCTTATCTCTTTGATCAATTTTTCTTGTTTGAAACACTTTAGTGATACTTTAATAGGAAACAGATTAGCATTCCAGAGCAGAAGCATGGAGATTACAGCACAGGTCACAACACTCTCTATATTCTGGAAACTTCCAGGCACTAGTCCTACTTCCCAGAAGAGGACCTCTGGTGTGGGTGGGTTCTCACTGTCATATCCTCAAGATCCAGCGAATGGACGCTGTAAACACTTGGAGAAAGGTAGGGATGGAAAGAGGAAGAAGATAGAATAAATTCTCTGAAGTCTCTTCTATTTCAATGTCATACATCTCAGGGACCCTCATTGTGCCTTTGCTTCCAGCTGAGGGGTGGTCCTAGTAGACTTCAGTGGAGAAAGGCAGGAACCCATTCATTAAATCAACTAGCTCCTCTTTGCCTCTGCCTGCTATCTGGTGTCAAATGTTCTTGATCCCATCCCTGTCCCATTTTTCCATTCCTCATCTATATGTGGGATGATTCTGACTCCAAATCTCACTAGCTCCTTGACATGGGACAAAGCTACTTGATAATTCTTTGCTTCAATTTTCTGTAAACTCTAGTTAATAATAGAATCCTCCCTTTAAAAAACATATTCTCTGAACTAAATTAGATAATTCATTTCAATGCTTAGAAACATTTTTGGGTATAGGATGCATTCAATAAGTATTAGTGATCATTCTTAGTAGTGTGCAGAGCATGATGTTGTTTCTAATATAGGGGAAAGGAAGAATTGACAACATGGAGATTTTGGTGCCTAATACATTCCATCTCTCAGATACATTTGACTCATCACAACATTGAAAAGCAAATATTAAATCCATTTATTGAGGAAAGAACTGTGGTTTGCTGGGAAAAGATGTGAGGAACACACCTGGAAACCGTAGCATTTATCTGCTGCCTCATTTGAATATCCTTAGTCATCTTCTTGGGATTCCTACTGTGTTCTTAGCATCCTGCTCCTTGATGTCCTTCCAGCTGAGGGTTATATCAGGACATCCCAATCACAGAGGTGCAGTCAAGGACACTGTGAAGTCCCCAAGAAGAGCATTATAGGCTTGTAGGAGGGGAGAGCCTACCAGCAGACTCATAGAATCCTATACCAACTGAGCATCTGCACATCAGTGATGTCTAATGTCTTGAGAAGAAACTAGGCATGGGATACCCTGAGACCTCTAGGAATAAAAGGGGAAAAAACCCAAGTCAAACTTAGTCCCAGACCAATAATACAATTAGAGAAGTAGTTATATAGGAAAAAATAAACCAAACCTGAAATGAAGGGGACCTTGTTGGACCAGAAACTTATCTCGTACATAATGTCACAAAAATGACTTCATTTCTTTGACTTTCATTTTTTCCTTCTTTAAAAAGTAGGTGCTAAGAGATAATGTGACCTATCTGAGGAAGTTTTGCAGGGATTGAATTCAACAATTTATATGAATCAATTGACACCCCAGTAGTCACTGCTCCACTGGGTCCCCACTGTCTTGTTGTGAAGGCAGTCACCTATGACACGCCCATTGTTTATGCAAGGACATGCATTGAGGACAGATATGAGCTTTTAGATCTTGAGACAGGAGAGAAAGGTCTGCCTAGGAAACCAGTTCTCTATAATAGTGCATATTTCCTTTTATTTCTCACACAGATACCAAAACGCTGACATAGATTTTAGATATGATGGCTTCCAATGTCTGTACTAGGAGTCATTTTGTAAAAGCTCTGCAAGATTTGGGAGGACATGGATACAATTTCATTACAGAGGCTTTTCAAGACATAATATACTTAAAACTGAGCAGAGAAAATATACTGTTTCCCTCCTAGATTCTGGAAAATAACTACAAAAAATACATATTTTTGATACTGTAAGAGAGAAAGAAAAAAAAAAAAACTGTCACTTGAGTTGTTGAGAACCGAAGGTGGGGGAGAGAGGAAGTTAGAGAAATAAGAGGAATGAGAGTAAAGATGAAGACCAATGCATATGAATACTCAAAGAAATCCAACGTGCTCACATGCAGAGGAAACCTGACTCTTGCTAAGTGACGGAAACACCATAATGCAGGTGTTCAGGATACTCTCAGTTCAAGAACAAAAGGATTTTCTCATCTCCTGGATTTGATAAAGCCGACAAATGCAATCGAAGCCTTTCTCAGTGAATTATCAAGAAGGACATATGAGGAAGGTTTTGCTCTGTCTTGTGAGGCTTGTCTGGCTGTGTCTATATATTCCTTGCACCCAGTATGGCCATGGGGCTTCTGGAGTAGAGCCCGAATCTTAGTTTTTATCTGATCTAACAAAGCAGGTCCCCTTGGTCACTGCACGCCCAACTTCCTAGGCACACTAGGTGACCTGACATACCAGTCACCAGTAGAAACAAATGTATATAACAAATGAGTAAGAACATGAAGGAATTAGTACAAGATACACATTACTCAATTTTTAATCAAGACAGCACTGAAGCCTTCTTTATCTAATTCACAATTAGGTAATTTTTCTCAAAACAACAGAAAAATGCATGCAATAATTTTTAATAAAACTGTACATGATTATATAACTGTCATCAATATACCAAAATGTATTAAAATGGTGAATAAAACTTTTGGTAAACTAAGAGGATAAGAGTCTCATTTTGCTGCATTTATCAGTCCCTCAACTTCAATATAGGTTAGAATTATCTCACCACCTCTATAGGTTTAATGCTCATGTTAATTTTACACAGGAATGAAGAAAAGCTCATATAATTTAAACTGCCTAGGGCCATACAGTTTTCAGCAGAGCCGAGGTGTAGACTCAAGTCTGTTATTTGTGACCCACCCACTGCAACAAGCACACACTGTGGAAGTGGAGAGTGACAGCTGAATGACAGGACTCCAGAAGACTGTCTGGAAGAGTCAAGGAAGGTGGAGCTATTCTGTGACCTGCTGATGGAGAGGAGTAAGGAGCTGGGGGCCCCACACGGAAGGAAGAGTTTTCTTTCCTCTCAGTCCAGAGAATCAGCCAAGCATCTGATGATCTCTGCCATCGGCGCTAGCACTTCCCATTCCTCATCCTTGAGTGAGATGTGTCCCCAGTCTGATAGGCATTTTCTATTTGATGCTGCCACTGCTTGCTTTTTGTCTTTCCAGAAAATGCATCCTCAGGATAGAGGTATGTATATTTACTGTTAATTTCTCTTCTGAAAACAGGTAGAGAAAAACTCACCATTAATTGCTTCTGACAAATATTGAAGGATGTAATATCCCAGAGAGCAAAGGAAAGCACAATTTGATTATTTTGAAACCAGGGAATGCAGGGTTGAGGGGGAGGGATGTTGATTCTGTTCTTATACCAGGATTCAAAAACATGGGGCTATATTCTCTTCATGGTGGCATTGGATGAGAGTATCATCTCCCGTCTGTGGGTGAAGGTCTGTCTGGAGGAATCAGGCTGAATATCAGGGATGCAGTCAGTTATCCTCCCAGGTGTCAGATGACTCCTGAGGGAGAGGCTCTGGGAAAACAGGTAACAGGATGAATTGCTGCTGCAATCCCACAAAAGCGGAAGGGGAAAAGTACCGGAAGTAATCAGAGCGTTTGAGAAGCAATGAGACTTGGTGGCACATCTCTCAGCCAATCATCTCCCACAGTTTTGCAGGCATTAGATAATTAGTCCCAACTTCACTGTGAATAAAGTATTAATAGCCCTCCATTTACAAAACAGGAGTGGTAGGGACTGGAGCAAAATGAGGCAACCTGGCAGAGCATCAAAATAGCAATTTGCTAGCTACATTAGAAATAAAGACAAGAAGGTAAGCATCAGTTCTCAAGGTGAGGTAACCAATCCCAAGTCTTTAAAAATAAACAAACCAACAAAACCAGGATGCAAACAGACACACAACTCTTTATACCAGTCCCACGGGGCTCAGGGGAGGTATAAAGTTGGCCCTCAGCGAGCCCCTTCTCTGGCCTCCTCCAGTACTCCTGCACTCTGTGATTCGTTCAGAATGAGCTATGAATTATTTTAATACTCCATTGTTTTGTGCATTTCTCCTTCTTCAAACTTAACTGCTCCTCCTTCTGTGAGCCCACATCAATCTCCATGAGCCCTGACTTTTCATGGATGACCTCAGCCTATCCTGGCGGGTTTCTCTTAGATGGTGCCTCAAGAATCTTTTCAGATCTCTAAATCTGGATTATATGTGCTCCCACAATATTCTCCTTTGTCACATCATGTTGTCATTGCTTATCGGTATCTCTCACTAAAGCGTGCTAACAGGAATGTGTGTCTGTCTCAACAGTTGAACCTCAAGATTTAGTATACTATCTGGCACATATCAGGATCTCAGTAAATATGTACTGAATAGCTAACTGGAGACACTTTCCTCGTCTTAAAGAAACTTTTGATTTAGTGGGTAAGACAAATACACAGCCCAAGAAAAAGAGAAAGTGTTGAGCCAAGTAAGACTAGAACTAGCAGGCTGTAATGTTCCAGGTCGGAGCATTATGGTTAACGTCATGGCATATGCCATGGCTTTAGATTAGAACCCTGGAGAGCTTCTCTCGGTTTCAAGGGAGCAGAGATGTCTAAATGGAGATTCCCTTTTAAATTCCATTTCAAAGACTTGCTTATCAATCTTTGAAAAGATAAAAACCTTCAGGATGCATCTACATGCTGGCTATCTTAAAAAGTCAGAACTGTGATTCTGTACCTTGGGCGGATGAATAATTGTTTGCTTCTCCAAAGAGGCTGTTTTGTATAACAGAAAGAACTTTGCAGGAGGTGAAATGTAATGTGTTAGAAAGAGCATAAGTTTTGGAATTGACATGACCTTGGCTCTTACCCCAGCTCTGCAATATACTAGCAGTGTGATTTGGGCCAAGCTACAATCTCTCTGAGTCCTACTCTTAACATTGCTGTAGAGTTGTAAACATTACTATCATGTTACAGACTTGAATCTGAATAATCTTTACCAATGGCATTTTAAAAATAAAAAAAGACTTCATATTCTGTTTCAATCACCTCCCTGCTGTGTGATCAGAGCATGTTCTCTGCCTGCTCTAAATCTCAGCTTTCTCACCTATAACATGGAAACAATCAAATCCTCCTTGCATACATCACAGAAGTATTACAGGAGGAATGTACATAAAGTTCTTAGCTTGTTACTTGCATCATAACAGACATTCGAAAGTTAGAAATCTCTATTTATTTAGTTTTTCATTGATAATGAGGTTTTCTAAAGCAAAAATTGTTGCCCTAATTCATGATTTAATGTGACTCTTTTCTGCCTTATAATTTCCCTCTCCCTCTCTACTCCAGCCAATAGATATATTTCCTTCTGTACAGTCTTAAAATCCTCCACCATTAATGATAATCAATGTCCCTGACATATCCCTTGATTATATCCCCTCCTATCTCTTTTTGTAATTCAACTAAGGGTTTCTAGCTACCTCTTCAGGCCAAAGTGAAGAGCCCTGGCTATTCAGACCACACTTAAAGTAGTTTCTGATATCCCAGTGATTTTTCTATCTTGAAATTAATTTGGAAACACAATCACCAGTTAAATAGAACACTTCTGTTCCCACTCAGCTGATAGAATAATGTCACAATTTAGAAGCTCTTTTAAACTGAAAGGGGCATTTCCCTAAACATTCAGATTTGGTTCCTAACTATAAGAGGATATTAGGTTGTTAAGATAAAATTGGTCCATTCAGCTTTCCGAGCCTGCTTTATGAAGGAGACAGCTGATTTCCTTTTTAGATCCCAGCATATTAAAGTTCACAATTAATTTAGATAATACCATACGAGCTGATAGTAAAATGTCTGGCAATTAAATAATGAATGTGAGGGAGCTGCAGTCATCAGAGATATCAGAATGCACCTTTATTATGATGATGTAAAAATCAGTGTGTTTTCATATGATTTAATTATAGATTGACAGGAAAAATGCAAAACCATAGATTAACAGTTTTTAGGTAATGCATATATTAAAATTTGCGCTTCCAAAACTATGATTATTATTGAGCAAGTTAAACTTACCATCTTTATAAGAGCGAAAATGTAGATTTCAAAAAAAAAAAGTTAGAATGAACAGAAATAGAAAAGCTTTGAGTGTGATATGGGAAGATAATCTCTCCCATAGCATGGAATGAAAGGAAACTTAGTAATGCATGCCTTTCCCTAAAGGCAGATTTGGCCCACTGCAGTTTAAGTTTCATAGAAGAATATGTTTGTCCTGATGGTTTTCGTTTTATAGAAAATACGAAAACAGGCTTGCATTTTTGCACAATCTAGAGGATATCATTCCCACTGTAGCACAGGTAGATAACACTTCTGCTTGTGCTCTGGAACCCATCATACCTGGCCTCTTTCTAGAGACAGTAATATCTACAGACTCAGAAGCAAATCTGAGACAAAACAAACACCTATGTTTTTCATTGTTTTTATTTTATTTTTTATCGGTTTGAAATGCTCTTCATGTCTAAGAGCAATGGTTCACTTATCTGGAGAAACACGAGCTGAGCAGCAGACGTTCCATGCACACTCCTTCTGCAATGACACCATCTAACATGGAAGTTGATGGGATCCCAAACTGGAAATCTGCTGTGAGGTGGAAAAATAATGACCAAGAAACACATGTTTTGCAGAGAGCAGTTACAGGTGGTTCTCAATAGAGAGACTCTCTATAAAATAACTCAGAGTGACAGGGTCTTATTCCCAGAGAAGACAGAATGTCTAGTTTGGGATTCCACAGCCTTCTTTGTCACTGCCGTGCTGACAGCACCTCTCCCACAGTTCATCCAGGTTTCCACAGTGACATGAACTGGATTCTCTTTACTTTTCTTTGTCAAATAATGTCTAAAATAAATGAAGAACACTGTTTACATTTAAAGCCACTTGTTAACCAACTCAGGCAATGCCAAAAACTAACATAACAGACAAAACAAAAGGACACATGGGGACTGAATTCCATGTCAGAAGAGGACAAATTTTAACTGTACACGAAGAGCAGCATAAAGACTCTCTAAATATGGAAGCATTGTTGATAAAACCTTTTTTTTTGTAAGAGCAAGAAAAATATCCCATCATTTACCAAAGAAGAGAGTTTTATATAACGGTTTGGGCAAACCTTAGGGTTCCTGCAGGAAACTTCATGATAATGAAAAGAGTGATTCAAGGAAAATACCTCTAAGAGGTGTGATTTTATACATTTTTTTCTAAGCTAGATAGCTAGGCAGTATAAATTAAAAATACAGGAAAGTTTAAATAAAAGATGATACTTGGGAGCTCCTGACTACAGATATTTGAATCTAATTCTCACATCTTAGTCTATGGTTCTTTCAATGTAGAAGTGTTAAGAATTACAGCAAAGACATCAGGAATAGACTCCTTGTTACTCTGCTAATTTTTGTGCTTAATTTTAGGTTTTATTTTGGTGTTGTTATATGAGAGGAAAGAAAGGAGTCAGGGATGGAAGAAAGGGAGGAGGAAAGAAGGAAGGAAGGAGGGAGGCAGGGAGAGAGGGAGGAGCAAATCTATCCTCTTAGGTCCATTCTTCATAATGTGGAATGTGTTGTTCTCAATGCTTTCTCCATGTGGCCTCATGGCATGAGCACTGGCTAAATGGGAAATTATGTCACTGGGGAACTTTAAAATATTACACAATTAGGGTAAAGAAAAGAGTCTCTGCATCTGTAAAAGAGAGCTAGACGAATAATCGGACAGAATGTCTCCAGGTCTTCAATCCCCTTTCTCTGATTCCTGGAGCCTATTGTAGGGAACATTTTAGGAGAAGAATAATAAGTACCAGTGATATGTTTTTGACTTCCACTTAAAATATATATATGGATATGTCTTTATTCTTTCAGGTTGTGCATTCCCAAAGTGATTTCTTATTTAATTCAACATGGAGCTTCACTGGCTGAGAGACTGAAAACACCATAAACCTTTGGTTTTAGTGATTTATGTTTAAGCAATGTAGAGACTTTGGGAGTCTAAGATGACTAGGAAAAGGATAGAGAAACTTATCCTATAATTAAATGATTTATATTTATCCTAATCTTTCACAGATGTGACCCATCCAAGAGTCCAGGGCATGAGGTAGTATAATTGATAGGCTGACATTATTTCCTTGAGACAAAAACGAGACATTGGGATGACAAAAACTGGATGGGGTTATGAGCTGGCTACTAAGGAGAGGAGAGGAGGCAGAGAAGGGCAGCCAGGCCAACAAGAAAGTACTATGCCATCACATAGTATCTATGTGTCATCCAGTGGGACTTCATATAAATAGCCAGAGTGGGTGCAAGGATTTTGGCACCTTAGGTGAAAACCAAACCTGGTGCCCCTATAAGCCCCACTCTAAATGTCCTGCCTAAAACACCTGCCTCTTTAACCATCCCAATGCCAGAAATGCCTAATAACCCCCACAGTGCCAGAGATAACCCCATAGTGCCAGAGATGACCTCCACAGTACTTACTTGCAGCTCCACTGTGCTGTGGTGTTCTGCTCCCTTTGAAGAAACAGGTATATGCGGGGTGGGGGTGAATCCTCTTCCTGTGGCTCCAGGTTCCTCCCAGGGGGCAGGAGTAGCAGTAGTAGTAAGGGCCATCTTTAATGTGGGACAAAGGGGCAGCTGCTTTGCGGCCCCCTCAACAGACTAAATCGGGGGCAACTCAATTGCCCCTTTTACCCTGCATTAAAGACAGTCCGGGTTTATTAAAAATGAGATGAAACTGACATTTCTATTAAAATGTTGCAGCAGTCCAGAAATATGAACAAAACTCAACTGTTCCACTTAAAATGATGCCTCTAATCAATCTAATAACTGATATCTGAGTCCACCTGATGTGTATAGAGGCCAGAGATGTTGCCAGACACTCTAGCCTGAGAAAGTGCTGATCTGCCATATCCTAGTTAAGATCTGTGTATTCAGTTCAGAACTACTCTGTGAAGTAAATGTACCAATTTGGTATTCACCTTCAGGCTGATAAAGAGGGTACATCGATCTAAGACTGATAAGGAAGAGCAAATGATCTAGCACAGAAAAAAAGAGAAAGGAATCTGCAGTTAGGAGTGCCTGAATTCGCCATGTTCTTAGTGTGAGCCATTAATTGAGTTATTGAGGTTTTCTGTGTCTCAGTATCCTGGCTCATAAAATAAAAGAATGATAATACCTACCTCAAAATATTTTAAAGAGGATAACACATATCGTGAATCTCACTCTCCAGAGCCTGACATACAGTAAGCATCTAATAAATAGTCCTCTCTCGATATTTTTAAAGTTTTAAGGAATGTCATGCAGGGATGTACAAGCAAACATGCATGTGGGTATGCACACACACACACACACACACACACACACACACACACACACACACACAGCTGTCTCTTCAGTTCTCACAACTTGGGTATTTACCTGACTTTGATTATAGTGCCTGAATCTAAGCAGATAGCATGAAAGTAGATGGGCTTTAAACATATTAAAGATAAAACATTTTAGAAGTACTAACTGGTAGAAAGAGAGGATGTGCTCATAGTCATCAATAATAATCATGAAACAATTAGCTTCCATTTTAGCAGTACTTACTATCTGTATGTGCTGTGCTCAATACTTCACCTACATTATTTCACTGATCACATTGAGCACTGTTTCAGAGAGTTCCATTTTACAGAGGAAGAATCCAAAACTTAGAAACTGATTGCTAGATCTACTGTTCTCACCCCTATTCAAATATGACCACTGTATAACAGTGCTATGGAAACTAGTACAAGTTAAAATTGTCAGCAGAATTCTATCTCACACCTGAGTCCATTATGCATGGGTATGTGATGCTGCCTCCAGAATGACTTTCTCATTCATTCATTAGTGCACAGCTGCATTCCACAAAATTAGGTCATGCACCAGGAGGTATATTTAACGCAAGGAAGGTAAGATGAAAACATACAGTCACTTCTCCTAAGGTGCTCAGACCAACCAAGTAAAATAATGCAACCAGTGTAGGTTGGACACCAATCCCCATCTGTGCTTCCCACTGTGTATGCTCATTCAGTATAAACTCTCAGTGCTCGGGTTAGTCCTGGGGAGGTGAGGGGTGGGGATGCTTTCTTCTTAGGAACCACCTGCTTCATAGCAGCCCCCTATTTGTAGGAGACACTCCTTACTATCTTACTTCTTAAACTGCTTGCTGGGATATTTAGGATTAGTGACAAATGGCTAGTTATAGTGGTCTATTTTTAAGCTGTGGTAAGGTATTTGAACTAAAAAAAGTGAAGATAAATGCAATTTGTTAGTAGAACAACAAGAAAAATTCTAGCAGCACTGAACATCATGCAAATTGTAGTTACTTATTATCATACAGTGTTGTATAGGATTATTGACTAAATAAAACATGCTGTAACCAGACCCACTAAATTTAGTGGTATACATCAGGATGTAGATTTTCCCTCTCCTGCATACTACATTTGAACAGCATACCTTGTCGCGGAATTTGCTTCTGACCCAGCCTCCCCCTGTGGTCATCTGAAAGGCAAAACCATTTTCTTATGCCCAGCAAGGCGAGACTCTGGTATAGAGTGCAAGTCAATACAGATATAAAAGAGAGGGCCTGGGGGTGGGAAGAGAGGCGGAGGCAGGAGTAGCTTCGAGGGGTAGCCGGTGGAGCTTGGTCTAAGCATGCACTATCACATGCTGAGAACACATCTTTCTTATTTTACCAAACTCACAAATACACACCAGTTTGTTCCTGTCCTCAGCTTCAATGCATTTTTTGTAAAAGAACATCTCTTTGTGAAAGCCTTTGACAAAAATCCAAGCACAAGGCGGTAAGTGGGTTGTGGAGGAGCTAAGTTTCTCTTAAAGTGGTGAGTCAGCAGGGGGTAGGAGAAATGTTATCACTTGCACTCCCTGTTGAAAAATTAAGGGCCTTCCTTTATATCAAAATTTCCCTTTGCTCTTAATAAGATGACAGTCTAGAACGCAGGGCCTGCTGCTGAGATGGTGACTCCTTGCTGACTTTCGATTACTCAAGAGCTCTACATTTAATCTCAGAAGGCTGCCAGGGGTTTCAAGGAGAGCCAGGCAGAGCAGGAGACGGCAGTGACCACTGGAAGTGGGTGTCACTATGCAAGAAAATGAAAACCTTGTTGATATATGTGGTCATCCAATTGATTTGATTCTGGCTGGAATTAAAGAACAGAAAAATCAGCACCTTCTCTCAGGCAGCTAAGTGAATAGAAAGAGTGAAGAGGGCTATAAAGGGAAGACAAATCCTTTGAGTAAGCTGAACAGAATAACAGGTGCATGGCCCTGCAAGACATGGGAAATTACATGGTTAGGGAACATGTGCGCCCAGGAGTCAGCTCAGGAATCTGAGGTGGGGAGGGGGGAGTAAGAGGGTGCTAGAACCAGACCCAGATATGCCTGGCTCCACTCTCAGGCCTACAGTGTCCTGGGAAGCCGAGAACTGCTCCTCACATGCCCCTTGATGTTTTCCCTCTATCTCATTAAGCCTCTCCATGAAAGGTCAAGATTGTAATAATGTGAGGACCTTATGTTCTTTCTCTTGCAGAATTGGCATTCAGAAGACAGATGCTTTTTATTTTGTTCTGTTTTGAAAAAAAATTTAAATTAATCAGGAAAATTCTCCTTGGGCCGTCAGAATTTTCTCAAGGGAGCTGTTAAGCCAAAATCCAGGAGAGATGGTCTTTTTTCTCCAGAAAGAATGAACTCTGGTTTCTATAAAACAAAAATAATTTACCTACCTGGAGTTCCCCTCAGTCTCGGGGATCCTCGATTGTTTAAGGAGGAAATGGTCCCTAGACCAGCTGAGTTGTTAGTATTAACGTATCCTTTCAATAAGGAAAAATCTCAAAAGCAAGGAAGTCTAAGAACGTGTACAATCAGCATCATGTGTAAGTTCAGTTGTTTCTACTTTGAAATCCATGGGTTAGGTCTTTCTAGAACATACACTAAACATTTAATGTCACTTTAATTACTATGCATTTGCAATATAAAAGTATATGAAAATGTATTTACATGCATACATACATCTACATTCAGTGCTAAAGAAAGAACACTATAGGTCGGTGTATAGGCAAAGTCCTAACTCATAGGAGTTTTCAAAGTCATTTATTCATATGTTTATTATTGAGTATTTGATATAAGTTGCATTGTGTGCGCCCAAAAGACATGCCAATGAGCTAACCACCAGTGACTCAGAATCTGACCTTATTTGGGTGCAGGGTTGTGCCTGATATAATTAGGTACGATGGGGTCATAGAGTAGGGTGGTTCCATCCAACAAGACTTGCTCTTATAATAAAAGGAGAAGAGATAGAGAGACAGAGACACTGAGGGAATGAGGCCAGATGACAATGGAGGCAGAGATTGAAATGCTAGAGCAAAAGTCAAGAAACACCAAGGATTTTCAGGAAAACACCAAAAATAGCAAAAGGCAAGGAAGGCAATTCTCTACAGGTTACAGAGGGGCACAGTCCTGGCAGCACTTTGATTTTGAACTTCCAATCTCCACAAGTCAAAAATTGAATTCTGTGACTTTAAGCCATCCAGCATGTGGTCCTTTGTGTCAGCCACCCAAGGAAACAAGTCTAAATGCTAGATTTGTGGGGAGTCTGCGATTAACAGACTCTTCCAGTTTTTTCTGGGAATTTCATTTCAGATCCTATGAAAGGCAAAGACCTAGAGATAAGAAGGAAGGACATGATTCAGCGCTTGAGAGTTTGAGACTTTCTCCTCAGAAACCATGGGTGTCATTTATTTGTATTTGCCTCAGATACTTGACTTAGATTTTGTCTTTCACACTTATGTCTCTGGCCCATAGGGTCAGAGAGGTAGCTATGATTTTAGATGTCTCAAGAACATTCTGGTCCAGTCACAGTGAGCAATTAAACTGATTTACTGACAAAGTACCCTTTATCTTCATGGTGAGTTTGCTTGGCAGAATCTACTCTCTCCAGGCAAAGTGAAATAGGAACTTGAGAAAGAGCAGGCAAATCAGATCAGTTGTCAACAGTCAACCTGGATTTCACCAACTGCAGAATTCCCTTTTCCTCAAAACTATGCATTTCTTTCATAACCTGAATTGTTTTCAACAGAACTTCCAAACTATTGAGTCTTATAGACCAGAAAAATTTTAAAGAAAAATGAATACAGTAATAGAGTAGCAAATCTTTTATTTTGCCAGGTAATATGTCTATTTTCTCCCATCACTAATTCTTAAAAATAAGAGGGATATTTTTATTGCACCAGATGGGGGATATAATCTCAGCTTGAACAACAGTTGTTTACATGACAAGAATTTGGTGACTGTCCCTTGACTTGCATTCTGTCTTTGTGATTCCTCTTCAGGCTAGGGGCTTTCTCATGAACCCACCTCAGTTCATAGATCAGCATTTAGAGACCACTGACACTGAGAATATTATCACAATTCATTCACTTTGTATTCACAAATATCGGCATGAGTTCCACTAAGAGAATGACAACTTGAGATTAATACACCACAAGTGAAAATATTCCCTCCCTCTGCTGGACACTAAATGTGCTGGGAACTGAAGATATGTTATTCGCCAAGCATTCTTGACACCAAAGAAACTTCAGAGCACATGAATATTTAATATGTGTTTGTTGATGAGAGAAATAGAAGGATTGTAGGAAAATTTGTTTATTCTCTTATCATCCTCTTTCTTGAAAGTCGTATGGTTCAACTACCCAAACTAATTTCTCATTTTACCCCTTGGGCATATTTTTTGACCTTGAGATGTTTAGTTTGTCCCTGTCCCCACTAAAGGGTGACCAAATACACAATAGAGAAGCAGAGAGGTGGTTAGAGAATAAAGAATGGACAAAGACTCAAAAATAAGATTAATTTCAAGAGTCAGTGTAAGGAATGACTCTAAAAATAAGGAATGGTTTCTGGAAAAATAAAAATCATGAAATCAAGTCTCTGTTTCTCTGTTAGAGCAAATGATCAATGAATTGCAATTATATTTTTAAAAAATCTCACCCCAAAATAGCAATGTGATTAAGCAAACTTATTAATAAAATATAGGTGGCTCTTTGTGTGTCTCAAAGTACAAAACACACACACACATACACAAGAACTCACAGCTGAGTAGCTGGGTGTGTTCATTGTGTTTTTGCATCAGTTGGAAGCTCACTACTAGAATTCCCTCTAGTGTTCTCAGGAACTACCTTCAGCATTCCCTGCATGGCTCTCACAAACTTCACCCTTCCTCTTTCCTTTCTCTCAGAAAGAACTCACTTCTTACTACTAAGAGGAATGTCATTTGAAGTATCACTTATACTTCCTGGCTCCCTCATCTACCTGTGCTCCATTTCTCCCCTATTCTTGTTCAAAATTTCCACCCCATACAGGAACTTGGTTCATTCCCACTTATAGGTCTTCACTCTCTTCCACTCATCTTTACTTCCACCTATAAACATACTCAAGTCTAAGGTTTTCTTTACAAAGAAAGACGCAAACAAAAACTCTAGAGGCTCTCTTTCCTTCAGTATTTACCTCAATTTTCTTAAAAGAGTATTAATGTCCTGACCCCCACGTCCACACACTCCTTACTCCATAGCACATTAGCATATACACGTATCTAAAACCATGATGACTTCTAATGGTTCCATTTAGAGACCTTTTCCTGTTCTTTATTTTTCCCAAACTCCGGTGTCTGACACTGTTGCTCATTCCTTCTTCAGATGCTCTTCTCCTTTGACACCAAGGCCATTAGACCACCCTATTTATTTGCCTATTTATTTTAGATCCTCTAAAAATTCTCCTATCCACATCTTCCCTCTGTCAGTAATTTTAGCTATTATATACAATGCCTTCATGCATTTCAGTGAATTTATTTGTTTTCTTTATGTAGAAGACTTTCAAATCTCTCTCAAGTTTCAGACATACTTAAAATAGTATCTATCAATGTACCATCTATCGACATATCATCTATCTATATATCTATCATTGTCTATCGCATCATACAGCTTTTTTTAAATCCATCTACTCTTCTTCTTTAGCCACAAATTCTACATCATGATATTCTTTAATTTTTTCATCAAAACAGAATCTTCTCCCTCTCTAGACTAAGACACATGAACTCACGCATTTATTACTTATTCATCCTGACTCCTCTCTATCCTTGACTGATTTCTCACCTTCGAATACTTGTCAAGTTCAGTCATCTTCTTTAACCCATTACCAGCTCCCTGACCAGGCCTGCATAGGATCAATTTGCTCCACTGGGTATCAATTTTTACCCTCAGTTGCTTAGGAAAAATTAATTTGTTCAAAAGTCCTGTTTTCTTAATAGTTTGGCTTTTTCTGAAAGAAAAAAAATGTGCTGATTGACCAACATGAAAAGTTGATAGCCATATATTTTTATAACAAATAAAGCATGAATTTTTTGGATATAAAAAGAGAAAACATCTTTTATGTAGCCAATAATTTTTGTACCAATTACAGCATTTAGATCATTGGTAGATGAAATTGTGATATCATGCAGAAGGAGATGCAGCAACATAAATGTTGCTAACTAGTCACATGGGTTTAAAAAATGACCTGCTTCTATTTTGTCCTCAAATCTTTCTCCAATTTCTATGGGGCTGGTGGATTGGGGTGGGGGTGGCACAGGAAGAAATGGAATATTTCCTTGATATCTGTATTTTTTCCAGATCCAGTATATCTGCATCTGAGCACCTACTATTATCAAGACCTTTAACAAAATTACTTTATATCATCCTGTCAAAACTCTGTAAAATAGATATTTCTGTTCCTATTTTACAGGTAAAGAAAATAAGATTAGAAGTTGTCTATATTCCCTTAGCTAAGGCAGAGTAGACGTAGGATTCAAGCACATATAACTCTGGGTTTATAGCTATTTCTGAAATGCCACAGCAACAATTTAAAATGCTTTGGTTCCCTAAGTGTGATTCAGTCAGCCCTGGAACTCTTAGAATAACCCCAGAATATCTTGGTCTTCATATCCTCTGTCTCAGATTCTGTGACATTACTGTGAATACTGTGGCAATCCTGGTGAATATGCAGATTCACCAGTCTTGAAGAAATAGACAGGTATAGAAAATCCTACAACTTTCAAAACTGATCTAGATAGACATAACTTAAACAGGTCAATCACAAGCACCGAAATTGAACCGGTAATCAAAAGCCTCCCAAGAAACAAGAGCCCATAGCCAAATAGCTTCAGGAGTATATTCTACCCAACATTCAGAGAAGACCTAATATGGTTTCTTAAACTCTTCCACAAATAAAAAGGAGGGAAACTCAAATATGTTCTATAAGTCTAACATTACACTGATTCTAAAATCAGAAAAGGACAATACCAAAAAAGAAAATTATAGACTGATATCACCGAAAATTGTATCAATAGATGAAGTGAAAGCATTCAATAAGATTTAACATTCATTCATGACAAAAATTCTTCAAAAAATGGAACTAAAAGGCACATACGTCAACATAATAAAAACCACATATGACAAACCCACAACGAACATCATACTCAGTGGTGAAAAACTGAAAGCTTTTACCCTAAGATCTGAAACAAGTCAAAAATGTCCATTCTAACACCTACTAGTCAACATGGTTTTGGAAGTTGTGGCCAGAGTATAAGGCAAGAAAAAGATATTAAATGGATCCAAGTTGGATAAAAATACATAAAGTTATCATTATATGCATATCATGTATTAAATCTAGAAAACCCAAAAGACTCCAGCAAAACAATTAGAAACAATAAATGAATACAGCAAAGTGGAAGGATATAAAGTCAATATACAAAAATCAGTGATATTTCTATACATAAACAATGAACTAGAGGAAAGAGAAATCTCACTCATAATAGCAACAAAAAAGATCAAATGCCTGAGAATAAATGCAACACAGGAGGTAAAAATGGCCCTTACAGTGAAAACTGCAAGATATTGATGAAAGACATAAAATGAGCACAAGGAAAATATATAACATGTTTATGAATTAGAATAATTAACATAATTTAAATGTCCACCTCACAAAAAAATATACAGATTTGGTGCTATGTCTAACAAAACTCTACGGAATTTTTCAAGGAAATTGAACAAACAATAATGAAGGTTGTATGGAATTACGAAAGTCTTTAATAGACAAAGCTATCCTCAGATAAAAGAACAGCAAAAGAATCACACTCCTTGACTTCAAACTATGCTACAAAGTAGTTATCATCAAAACAATATGATATTGGAATAAAAATAGACAAACAGACTAATGGAATAAAACAAAACCCAGAAATAAAACCACACCTATATGGACAGTTTATGATAAAGGAGTCAATAGCACACTATGGAAGAAGGAAAGTCTATTTCACAGAGAGCTGGAAAACTGGACAGTAATCTGCAAACAAATGAAGCTAGATTACATTTTAGTGCTACACATAAAAATTAAATCAAAATGAATCAAAGATCTTGATGCAAGACCTGAAACTATTAAACACAGAGGGAAATTTAGAAAAACTCTTCATGACACTGACCTCAAAGATCTCCTTGGGGAAGCGATACTTACAGCAAAGGAAACTACAGTAAAACTAAATAATGGGTACTAGAGCAAACTAAAAAGTTTCTGTACGGGAAAAGAAATCACAACCAAAACAAAAAGACAACCCACCAAACAGGAGAAGATAATTGTTCAACATACATCAGACTAGAGCTTGATCTTCAAAATTCATACATACCTTGTATATCCTCATATACCTCACCAACAAAAAAGCAAAGAGCATACTACTTAAAAAATGAGTAGAAAAGCTGTATAGACACCTTTCTAGAGAAAACACAGAGATGGCCTACAAATACATACAAATATGTTCTACATCACTCACCATCAGAGAAATGCAAATAAAAACCACAATGAGATTAACACCTCACACCAGTGAGAATGACCTACATCAAAAAGACTAGAAACAACAAGTATTGGAGAGGGCATGGAGAAAAAGGAACTCTTCTACACAGTTGGTGGGAATGTAAATTACTGCAACCTCTTTTGAAAACAGTATGGAAATTCCTCAACCAACAAAAATGGATCTACCATTCCATCAAGCAATCCTAATTCTAGGCATATACCTAGAGAACATGCAAACTTTAATCAGAAAAAATACACGCACCCTTATGTTCACAGCAGCACAATTCACAATAGCCGAGACATGGAAATAACCTAAATGCTTGTCAACAGATAACAGATAAAGACTTTGTGGTATATATAATCAGTGGAATTCTATGCATCTATTTTTTAAAAAGATGAAATCATACCCTTTGCAACAATCTGGATGGAACTGGAGGGGAACATGCTAAGTACAATAAACCAGAAAGAAAAAGAGAAGCACAGGATGGTTTCACTTACATATGAAATATAAAGAGACAAAACAAAGAAGAAATCATATCCCACAAAATTCACAGAACAAAAGACTGTGACTACTAGGGAGCAGGACAGGGAAAGGAAGAAAAGAAGAATCAAGATATTGGCAAAGGGCACCGGGAACTCTGCTGGCAGGTGTGGTATATAATACACACAGACTGAGGTGCCGGTTTAATATTCTAGACTGAATATATAGCAATGGAAAAAACTATACACACATATGTATATCTTTTCTGATGCAGCATATCCATCATCCACCAGGTCTAAGCCTGTTTTAAATATGCTTGAATATCAGACTTGGACTTCTGACATGGAATGCACCACATGCCATGACTAAAGAGAATGAAACTGTGAGTATAAATTTCTGCCTCTGGTCCCTATGAAAACCAACCAAAAAACAGCTAAAAATGAAGGAAACGTGTGATGACTATATTTTTATTGTTATTTTTTATTTTTGTTATTATTTTGTTTTCTTTTCCTTTAAAAATATTTTATGAATCCATTCCCTTGGAGATATATAAGGATGAAAAATAATATCAATAAAATAATAATGCTATAATATGGGGACAGAAGCTATGTGACTTACATTTCTCATTTTAAGTTGGACTCAAAAAGTCCTTGCTTTATATATTCTCCTCTCGTATTGTTGCTATTTGGAATTTCTGCTTCCTGAAGAAAACACTCGTGTGTGTGAGTGTGTGTGTGTGTGAGAGAGTATATGCATGAATGTATTAGGGTGTGTGAAGGAATGTGTGTGTGTGTGTAAAGAGGGAAGACTGAGACAGGATGGCATGTCTCTGGACATAATGGTTCCTTCTGAGTATATTCAGAAGCCCAATTTTAGCGACGATGCAGGTTATGCTCTCTAATTTAACACTAATCACAATAAACCTAAACTTTGTTTCTGTTTCTTAAAAAATCTATCATCTACTAGATTGATTTTAAATTCAGTGTGAGGCATAAAGGGAATGATTAATTCTAAGATGTCAAATTCAACAATCAGATATTCCTTGAACTTCATATTGTCTTCATTTTACAGAAGAGAAAACTGAGAGCGGCAGCCTTGCGATAACTAATTCACTTGCATAGCCTTGTCTACAGCTCTCTGTTCCACCCCAAAGCCTCACCCACTGGCTCGTAGCTCTGCTCAGACCTGGGTGGGTGATTGCACAGAGTGTGGGCATCCTAGCCAGACCCTGCCACCAACACCCAGGTTGCTGGGAGGAACCAAATTAAGAAGCTCAGCAATTCTTGTGTTTAGCCTCCAGTCATATGATAAAAAGACAAACAATTTATCTCCTTAAGTCCATTCACATAGAGAATTTTGCTTGTCAGAAATATCTCTTTGTCAAAAATGAGCCTCATACTATGGTTACATAATCTCCATGCTCAGACCCACTCACACAGATCACTTTTTTCAAGTCTAAGTTCCTGCAGCAAAACGGCTAGTGCAGGGTAGACAAACACAGGGCTGTGGCGGAGGCCCTGCCTCTGTTCTCCAGAAAAGGTAGGTTAGCACAAATGGCCCTACAATCCAGCATTAATCTCCTGTCTTCAAGGCTGAGGGATCCTGTTAAGCAGTTGTCCGGCTCAGGCAGGTAGTGGGGAAATTAGGTTCTGGTCCTAGGTAGCTCTCTGCTTTGCTTGTCCTTGCCAGAACCTCCCTCCAGTTGCTGCTCAGAGCTGTGGATACTCTTGGAACACTTTTCAAACAGAGTTGCTGCCTCGCCTCCATCACAGCCTCCTTCCTGGCTTCCGCTTTGTCTCTTTTGCTGGTGCTGTTGCCAGCCTGGCCCCACGTCACGGCAGAGAAGCGCAGTCATTATTGGAAACAGTTTTTCCACCACAGGCAGAGAAATGGAATCTCCCCCATTTCAATTATTTTCCTCTCTCAAGCAAAGACATAAAAACAACTCAGCTCTTAAAGAATAGGAGGGAAAAAAATCCAGATTGTCTTTGAATTTAATTTTCTCTCCAAATTTAGTCAAGAGACAGAGATGTTTGTATAAATGCCAGTGCAATCGGAGTTAATGACTTCTTTTGGAGGAACAGGTCACATGCGCATTCTCTGTGACTCTTTCCTGCACCCATTCCCTGTCCCTAAATCCAGATAAAAGTACCAGAGCAGGATCTGCAGGGAGAGGCCCAAGTAGGAAATGAGTTCTGATAGGGTGAAAATATTTATTGAGCCGTAACAGTTGAATTTTCTAGAGTTGGGAGTTGGGTGGAAATGGATAAAGTCTCTCTTCTCAAAGAGTTTATACTTATCTGATAAAAGAGCTACACCCTCCTATGTTTGCACATGAAATCCTTCATCTGTTTCACCCGTATTTCCATTTATTGGATGGAGCCTTGCACATAAACACCAGCTTTTTACCAACCTGTCCTTTACCCTCAGAAATAGCATGTTTGGAATTTTGCATAATCTTAAAAGTATGGGATGATTTGAGAACATAAATATCATCTGATCTGAATATTTTTCACTTGTGGGAAGGGAGGAAGTGGGTTGAATTAACTGAGGGCTCATCTGTCACCTTGGCTAAAATATCAATGCCCAGATGACTTTAGAAGATCATTTCATTAGGGAAATCTACTATGTCCTCCACTTCACTACATTCAAAACAAACTTAGATCTTTAAATATACCTCGAGAATATTACTTAACAGTTACTATACTGATCAACAGTTGCTCAAGGTTCATATCTGAGTAGTTACATTCACTGTACCTCCCATTCTGTCCATAACACAAATGTATTTCAGAAGGAGGGGTATACAGAGATGATGGTAAAAAACTTTGGAGACTCATTTGTTTTTTTAAGATATTACACTAGTTGCATAGAAGCAATGAGGTCTCTTAGACCTTCTGTGATTGATTATATGTACCAGGGATATAGTGTGAAGAGTGGTAAATATTTCAAGAGAATACAGACTCCTTGTGACTTGTGATCAACTGGTCATCACAATGGCAATTGGTGAGAAAGGAGTTCTCAACAAGAGTACTGAGGAAGCAGAGGTTAAATGCTATCCTTGGGAAACTGCTTCTTGGACATTGTTCTACTTTGTTAGGGAAGATTATCCCAGCTTGGAGGCTAAGGAGACACTAGAGCAATGGATTGGGTTGTGTGGTACCTAGTATCAATGGTACCAGTGCAATGGTGCTGTGGACCGACCGATCCTTTGGGATCTGGATCTCATCGAGCATCACTCTGAGCCTTAGAGATGCCTTATAGAAAACTTGGAATTTCTGCCAAAAGAGACAAGTCATGCTACATTTTGTGTGGTCATCCTCTCAACTGACTCGCCAGCTATTCTTGGGACCTGATGACTTTGTCTTTTAGCATAAGGCAAAGGTGGGTGCTGATCTCAGACCTCAAGGTAACTTCACTCTTTACATTTTAAAACAGAAGTGAGGCAAGTAAGCCCACTGCATGTGAGCTTCCCTTTGCTGGGGTGAATGGCTTGGGTTCAAGACAATGCTGCTGTACATGCCACCTCATGCTTTGGGAAGCACATTTTCTGATCTGAGCTCAGCTCTAAATATATGTGTGCTTTGAGAAAATCTGCCAACTTGGCAAAGCTTCTACTCACCTCTAAAGCAAGGAGTGGGATCTCACTCCTCCGTCTTATATCCAAAAGTTGAATCAAAAGGTACCTTCTCACTCATTTACCTCCTACCATCAGTAATCAGAAAAGCTATTTTACCATAACAGAGACTCACTGGAAAATTAACAGAAGAGGTCAATATATTGAGCTGTGTGGCCTTTTCCAGTTCTGGGAATATTTCATGTCTTTATGTTCTTACACTGAGCAAAACCTGGTCTGTGCCAATCCACATCAAATGGTGAAGGGAAGCAAAGAGGGAGGAGGATATGCACAAGACCTGTGATGCAGGTCTTTCAAATGGCAAACTCATTATGCCCGATGTCCTGACAGGCTCAGTGATGGTGCATCATGTCAGAGCCTTCTGGCTGTCTCACGCTCACACACACAGTCATGTGTCACAAGGATCGAGCAGTTCTTGGCAAAAGACATTGAAAATGTCAGAAAGCAAAAGGGGTGTTTGGGAGATGTCATTGGGGGTGGAGGCTGTTATGATGTTTGCAATATAAACAAAACAACAAAAACATCAAGTAGAATGATAGTGCATGTAATTAGCAAGATGGAGACAGATGAAAAGAAGAAGAGGAAGGGGAGAGCAGGGTAACACAAGAAGGAAGGAAGTCAGGCCTCCTTTTCCCCAAGGGCTGCTGGAATACTGGATATCTGACCTTATTCATTGACTACCACTTTACTCTCTATCAATTCTGTGCTAGGAGCTGCATGGGCACAGAAAGTATAAATTTGAATTAGGAAAGGTAACACAATGCAGGGGGATGATCATTGGCTCTTAACCAGGATGCACCTGAATTTAAATCGTCTTTAGTTGTGCTCTTGGACAATGACAAAGGTCTCAGGGATTCAGTGTCAGTATATCTAAAATAAGGATAATAGCATGGCCCAGTAAAAAAGGTTAAGAGTTTTAATTGAGTACGTTATTATGAGTAAAATGCCTGCTGCATAGCAGCCAGTCACCAAAGGAGAAATAGCAGACCCATACTTTCTTGGAGTCTATGTGGAGGGGAGGACAGCAGTTACTGAAGATTCAATATGCTGGCAGATTCATTAAAAAACTGAACTGAACGTAGGCTGAGGTCTTTCATTCTCCCCAGAGGAATGAGGACTTTCATAAGAAGTGAAGTAAGGAGAGAATTACCAGACTAGGACCCAAGAAGTACAAGACTATGTTTGACATCAGAGAGACAAGTATACATGTATGCATGCATGCATGCCAAGGTAAGCTGCCTGGTGTTCCCTGACCAGGTAATCAGGAGCCACTGACACCTTTTTAATCTTGGGGTGACTTTGGAAGTCCTATTCAGCTGACAGTTTGGAGGATAAATTTGAATAAGGACCAGGCTGGGAAAAAGTTTGGAAGACACTCTTAGGGGATCCCTGATGCACAGGTTGCTATACCCTATCATAATGCTTCATGCGGAAGAATGTCAGAATTAAGGAAGAGACAGGATATAGGAATGGAGAGGAGGGGTCATCTCAAAGGAATAGTATTCAGCTGATAAAGGGAATCGTTTAGAGTCAAGAGTTCTGTTTCTACTCCTTATTTACTTAGCTTTATATGTCTATTTATTTTTAAATAATTTATAAGCTTTAGGAAAGAGTTTCTATAGATGGTTAATGGTTTAACTCCTTGAAAATGGTATTTGATATTTTTCCATGTTCTGAAATCTTTTAGACTCAATTTCAGCTCATTGCTTTGTTGACTTCCTCTCTCTCTAAAACCATGTGTGTTATAAAAGTCCACTGTACAAAGAAACATACCACAAGGGTCTTATTCTATTGGAGATGGTATTAGGAACACATACACACACACACACACACACACACACACACACACCATGGTTATGAAGCAATTCAAACATAATTGAAAAGGTAATAATGCAAATGCTTGCAAACATATATCTGCCAAATAAATGAACCTCACACATAGTTCCTAAGAACATGGATTTGAGGACAGAGAAACGACTATGTGGGATTGGGAATGGTGGCTTCCTGGAGCAAGTGATATGCATAATTTGCAGGTAGATTCAGCAAGAGAGGAGCCTCTTCTGCACCCAACTTGTCTCCCACTACCCCACCCCCAATTCCAAACACCTGTTTGTAAATTCATTTCCTGGAATACATTTGGAAAAGCACTACATCTATAAAAAGTACTTGTGACCAGGTATCATTTTCAAAACAATCATTTTCATTTGACTTTTTCACTGACTAATTTCTGAATATCGAATATTTATCCACAAACTGAATGAGGCAGTGTGTTGTGAGGATTTCTGGCTGATCCTGGTCTTGTTACTAATTTATTCCTGACATGATTCACTTGTCCATCAATAAAATTGGACCTGACTGACTACCCTTTCACTAAGCCCAAGGGTATTGAGAAGATAAATGCATTTATAAAATAAACAATCATGAAGGACTCTAAACTCCATGAAAGAAAGGGATAATTTTCATTCCAAAAGAGTAACGTGAAACCATGTTAGATAATTTTGGAAAATAAAAATTCTATGAATGAATTGACTAAGTTTTATTTGCTGACTCTCTATTCCACACTAAGCACTGTGCAGAGGAAGTTTAAGGATTCACATAAAGTAAACTAAGTCACCAGGGTAAGATCAACATCTTATTCATCTTTTCATCTCCAAAGACTGTTGGAAGAAGATGATTGGGGGATGAAGATGGAAGAGGAAAATAAAATATCAACAACAATAAGGTGAAGAATAATATTTGACCCTTTATCCTGTCCTGCAAACAAGAGATACTCCATAGAAATAGACCATGAACAACAAAACATATAATTTTTTGCCACAAATAAAATTTTGAATGTTCCAGTGCTCATGTTATTACAAAAGATAAAAAAGATAAACAGTGAGTTACACTAACATATTTTATTTAACTCAACATATTCAAATTATTGCCATGCCAACATGTAAATTAGCCTCATTTTAAGTGTTTGAAAGTCCCAAGAGTCTACTGACCATAGAACCAGACAGAACAAGTGGAGATATTGACTGGTTTTCTTCATCAGAATGCTGAATAAAAAAAATGAACAAACAAATGCACAAGATTGGGTGTGACAGTTCTGGAGAAGAGATGTACAGATCACATTCTGAGCACAGCAGAGTGGGGGACTCCTGGCAGACTGTGGAGCAGAGATGGCTTCCCAGAAGCAGCGAAAAAGGCCACCAGGAGGCCTAAAAGAGGGAGAGATGATGATCCCTTGAGACACAGGAGACAGTCATGCAGCGATCTGAACTATGTTGGTATAGGGAGGGATAGAGAGGGAAGATGGAAGAAGGAAATACTTAGATCCCAAAGGGCTTCCCTGCTCAATGGCTCCAGGATCTGAGCTCCATCTTCTGTGGGTTGGGGTGGTTAGTGGAGAACGGCAATCTACCTAGTTCTGGCCACTAGCCTGACGTTATAATCTCCTGAGGATAGGTTTATAGATGGTTGTCATTCAGTCCTGACTGATGTCTGTGGAAAGCAAGTTATGTGCTCTTTCCAACTGAGTTTCTTGGATCATCTTTTCGGGCATCAGAGACAAGAGTGCAGCTTCCTATAGTAAGTGAGGGGGTTAGCTATGGGAACCATTGTGCGAGATTATTTCTTCCTTAAACTCCGTCATTCCACAGGCTAATGGTGGCATAGAAAGAAGGAAAGGTACTGAACATGCTCAGAGCTGTGCTCCTCTGTCCTTCTCTAGATTCCTGCTTCCTAGATTAGGTTATGCTGGCCTGCAAATATTTCTTGGGGAAATTTTCTTACCATGGGATAGCCTAAGGCAGGTGATCAGAACAAACTCCTAAGCATTGAACAAATTCTATGAGCTCTCAGACTTAGTTTCTCAGTATTTATTCTAACCAAGTGGTCATTTCCTCTCAAGCCAAGGAGGCGCAGGGTAGGGTGGGGTGGGCAGACACAACTGTTGCCTTGAAATAAATAGGAAATACAGATTTGATGGGGTCAAAAGCAGACCACAGCCCATGCAAAAGAACCCCCCTTACATCATTTTTTTCTCTACCCTGGCAATGTATCTAAATCATTTGAGAACTTTAACAGCATGCTGATGCCTAGTTGTCTAACCCCAGATCAATTAAATCAGAATCCCATGAGAAAGAGCTCTAAGAACCAATATTTTATCTATTAGTTTTTGATTTTTCAAAAATCCCAAGGGATTCTCATGAGCGGCCGTAGTGAGACCTCTGCTCTTGAACATCAAGTAACTCACAGGAGACATGGAGGCGCATGGACATTAAGCATGAGCATTTGCATGACCTTGCCCCTTAGGCTATTTCTCTGAGGAATTTTGAGGAGAATGATGAAAAGTGAGTCAAGAATAGCTTTTGGAGGCCTAGAGCTTAAAGGATTCAGCTAAATACCATCCCAGAACCAGGTCTAAACAGTGCTAGGTCTGCCATGACTCTCTTTCTTGAATCGTTAAAAAAAACAACATCCCTATGTGGGAAATATACTGAAGGCCCTGGGAATGGAGTAGGCCATCATAGCAGTCATTTTTATAGGATATAATGAAGACCAGAATTATCCTAGATGGATTGTTTACCTCCATTGAAATAAGGGTATAATGAATAGTGATTTAGGTGCATATTATTTGTTTGTTTGGATAATGAACAGTGATTTAGGAAGCTTTCACATGAAAAATTAGACAGATGTTTATAGTCTCAGACTTCTTTATTTTTAATGGCAATTAAATGCAACTGTGGTGAAATTTCTTCCTGTGTTTTGACCACCAGTTCAGTCTTAGAGTGAAGGATCAGTATTGTCATTCTTCACTCACAGTTAAAGACTCTGAGATGGTAGTCTCACAATCAACATCTAAGTCAGGACCAGTTTACATTCTTGTTGTCTCTTTCTTAGTTGTTCCAAAAGAGTACGGTCACAGAAACCTGTGGACAACTGTTCTGCCTTAGTGTCTCTTTGAAGAAATCTGGGCTTCCACAGTTTCTGAAAGGTCACTGTGCTGTACTGACCAGGCTATCCAGTTTCTCTGCAGATGGTGCAACCCCTGAGAAGGATATTTGATCACCGGGAGACCACAGAGAACTCCTTCTCCAGGGCTCCAGGTTCCAAAGTCTTCTTTCCTAAATCTATTCACACGATCTGCTCTCAAAATGTCCACTTCATAGTGACAAAGGTTATTTGGACTGGAACCCTACACATAAGGAACCCTCAGGAAAACCTGTCATCTGCAGCATCTCAGAGATCTATCTATACATCATTGCTGCTGTGACTGGTCATATACAGATACCCCAGGAGACCTGGAGATCAGGCATCGCTGAGGGATGTAAGAGTTGCACAGCTGAGTTCGAGGTGAGTCAGTCAGTGCTGGCTGGAGAGATGACCTAGGCTAAAGAATGATTTCTGTATCCAAATCTCCTACTGACCTGTCCCTGAGCTCTGGGTGAATCTAACTACTATAAATTTTTAAAAAAGAAAAATAAAACTAAAATGGGTAAACTCAAGTGTTATATTTAGATATTAATTAGCTGTGCTGATTTCCTTCAAAATTATATCATATTACAATGCAATGTTCCTTCAAAAAATTATTTGAAAAGGAAAAGAGCTGATTCACTCTGCTCTTTATGGACCACTGGAAATAAGTTAACATTTTAGTTTTGAGATGTGACCAGCTACTGTGTAATCTAAGTGAAAAGCAGGAAGCAAGACTAGTCCTCTGGGTTCAGAGAGGGCTTCCTCCATACAAGATTTACCTAGCTTGTCAGGGGCAATCCAGACCCCAGCAGAGACACCCTGAATGAGCATCTGTGGCTGGCTTAAGATTGTAGTGAAGAGATGTGACCACAGCAAACAGGAGGTGATCAGGGAGCAATATATAACCACATGAATCCAAGAATCCCACTCCATAAGTACAAGTGCAATGTGACTTAGGTTTCCAGAATTATCTAGAAGGGATTTTAAAAGAACTTCCATTCCAGTTAGTGGGTGGAGGCATTGCTAAGACTGATTTGGACTATTACTGTGACTGCTTTAAGCCCTGTGCCTCTGAAGCCACAGGAGTGAGCTTCAAGAATAAATAAGAGTTTCTGTTGTCTCTCTTCCAGGGATATCTTGCATTTTAATAAGTTTCAAATTCTCAAACTAGAGATGTTTTCAGACATTGGTCCAGGAAATGCTTAGGCATTTAGAGAAGGGGGATTCTGAACAAGAACATTTCCCCAAGTTTTGTAAATCATATCTCACAAACAGTTGTTTGCCTAGCTTTTGTATAACACTGCAGGTAGTTCCTCATGCACACACTATTCTGTGTGAAAGGGCCGGGACAAAAACCTGAATTCAAAGTCTGACTCTGCCACGTACTGGTTGAACCACCAGGAAGTGATAACAATTCTGGGTTTGTTGTTTTCTCTTGTGATTTTCTGTGTTTGGCAAACCTCTCTGAAGCTACTTCATCTACAAAGGCATGATAATATGTGATCATTTCACGAGACAGATGATGCATGAAGAGCACAGTTGTCTTTCACATATGCTTACTGACATCAGGGTGAGCCTTCATCTGGAAGCTGCTGCAGTATCCCTACCAAGTGCAGCTCCTGCCCTCCCTCGAGAAAGCTAGTACTTACTATCCATGCCCTGCTCCTCCTTAGGGAGTACTAACATGTCGTCCTCAGCTCCCCTGAGCCCCAGCTATCCCAGCAGTCACAACATTTGAACCCAGCTTACACAACATGAATAAAACAACAATTCAATCTCTACGATCCTTTTAAAATGTTCACAGAAAGTTCATGTGGTTCCTTTGAAGGTGTGCGTGCACATGCGAACACACACACACACACACACACACACACACACCTCCCAACTGTGCCTGTACAGTGTGTGTGTGAGGTCAGCTCACGCGGATATGCCGTTTTGCAGTCTTGAAGGCACAGTGGTGGATTACCCAGGAGAATGGCTTTCCCGTTTTATAAACTATTTATTAGGCTCGTCCTGGAGAGCTACATCAATATGGGCGTCAGTGAAGCAAAGCAGAAGCTATAAAAATATCATCTATCCCAAACAAGCTTCATAATCAAACAATGCCCCTTGCTGGCTGGGACAGGCTGTGCTCTGACACATAAGGGCCCTCTCCATCTTTAAAACAGACCATTAAAACACCGAACACTTTGCCTCACAGAAGTCTAAATCAAAAAGGAGGGGGAAAAAAGAGAGTTCTTTTTTCCAAGAGTAATAATGCCTTTTTCAGCTCTAAAAAAGCTCATTGCGATAGACATGCAATATTGCTTTTTTCATTGTGGCTTCTGAGTTGCTGTCTAACATCCAGAAAAACTCTTAGAGGTTCAAAATTCTCTCTCTCTCTCTTTCTCTCTCTCTCTCTCTCCGCCCCCCCTCTCCCCTCCACCCCCAGGAACCCCTTTTTTCACTCCACAGTGAGAATGACATGACCCCTCAACATTTTGTTGTTGTTTTACCAATAAATAAAAAAATACAGTTGGATGCATAGTCCAAAAGGATATCATGTCCATGAACATGAGCATAACCTGAATTAGAATCATCACAGGAGGGTGGGGGAGGCTGTGCCATGTTCCCCAGCCAAGGAGAAGGGGAAGCACATTGGTGGTTGTCACAATGAGCATTTCCTGCTGCTGCTCCTCCAACAGGCTCCAAGTCATGTCTTAATAAATTGCATTCGAAGACCCTGTTCCTTTCTTATTGCATCTGCTACAGTGAGATGATATGTGGACTGGAGAAAAAATGACACCAGGTGAGTGAGCTGCAGAGGGTTTATAAAGATATTAAAGGCACTTCCAACACCTGCCTACTGCATGGGCTGCTTATTATGATTCTGGGAAACAATCTGCATTGAAATTTGTACATGGGGACACTCTTCTCCAGAATGCTGGTTAGGGAAGAAGGGGGCAGATGTGACACTGAGGGTGAAAGAGCAAGAAAGGAAGAGAAGCTGCGGGGGCTTGTCCACTCCAATATGTGGCCCTAGGACTGTTAGCTCTGTGAAGAATTCTGAGAATACAGATATGCACAGTTTAATAAAAACCACAGACATTCTGCTCATATATCTCAATCTGGGAGCAGCCTTCTAAGAAATATATGTTGTTTGGGATCTGAATAGAACTTGTAATTCTACCCACCATGGACAGCACAAAGGACAGCATGGTACCCTACATTCTTACTTCCTTGTACCTCTATTTTCAGTATCTATTTCTTTCCCGTCATGCTGGAGACATACACACTCCCTATGTGACCTAGGTGGGTGAGGAAGAAAGGAAAGAAATAGCTGTAACCATTTTTTGTTAGCTAATTCATATTTACACTTTTTTGAGAATCTAAAGCCAGAAAGTTGACACCTCAGAAATCTATGGCCCCTTAGGAAAAGCGTATTGATTTCAGTGATAGGTGCTCATCCTACAGGTATATGTCTGACAGGTTGTTCTGAGGGATCTGGGGTCCTTCGTGCAATTGGAAGTAAAAATCAGCCACTAAACATTAAATAACTAAATGTTTAGAATTTGTCCTTCATACCACTTGTGCCATGAAGAATCAAATAAATAAATAATTAAGTAGAGAGCTCTGAGTTCTGGACTCAGTGCCACCAATGGTCAACTTTATCATCGTAGTAAATTAGTTACATTTTCTGGTTCCAAATTACTCCAGAGAAGAAAAGATCAAGCCTGAGAAATAGTCCACAGCAGCGACTCTAAGAAAAAACTACATAGTAAATCTGGTAACACAGGTGCCCATCAGGGTTTGATCAGGCAGTGGGAATCTGCTGAGGACTCAGCTTTCTTGGGGAGCTTCTTCTTTCTACTCTTATTTTCTTCCAGAAAGGAAAAATAAACATCCAGATGGTTTATGAGCAAGGAAAATATTGGCACAAGTCTTTCACTTTCAAACTTCTCTCAACAGCACAGCTGGATCTTCTATGTGAGAGGAGTTAGGGGAATCTCAGTGAGTGCTGCTAACAGTGAAAATGATATGATTTTCAGAGAAGTGGTGGAAAGAAGCACCACCCTTCCTGAAAAAGTCATCATGTGGGTCCATGTGGTGCCATAGCTTTAGACCACCGAGAGGGATTTTCATCAGTGACAGCAGCATGACGCAGAGCTCTGCAGAGGCAAATGGTCTTGCATTGGAACAATTTTAACACATCCGTTGGGAGATAATCATACCCAAAACCAGAGCAGACTGAGGGACTCCTCTTGAACTTGAGACTGGCACTGAAGTCAGTGCTTCTCAAAGAAACAACCTGTTATGCGAGGCAACGACTGCCTTTTCTCCTCCTCTTTATTTCAAGTCGCTTCTTTTCCTCTATTCCTTATTTTTTTGTGGGGTAGCCCCCAAGGTGGTGAGTGAGACATTCTGATGCCCATCCACATTTGGAAAAAGCCAACAAATATATATGATAATATGCTGTGTCATATCATATTCCCACTGACATGAACTAGCTATGACATCTGCAAAGGCCTTTCATCCCACTTAGGAAGTTGAATTAATATGGGCAAAATGTGTTTCAAGGTAAAAGGTACAGTTTCAAGTACAACTTTTCCACTGGAGCAATAACTTGGAATTGGTAATAAATAAAGAATAGAGGACACGTAGTCAATGCATAACTTTAAAGAGCTCACTGATTGAACAGGTATTTAAGAGTCTATACTTTTTCACAGAAATACTAAAAACATATTTTGTAGCAGCATTAAAGCCAACCACAATACAGAAGTCACAGAAAACTAAGGAAGTCATGTTTACACGATCAAAAGAAAATTACATCAAGTAAAGTTCCAGCTACAGCACTGATGTGAAATTTATCAGCACACAGATAGTTAAAATCTGAAAATAAGGTGGAGAATAGATTCCTGTTTTAAAATCTACACTCTTGAGTATGCAATGAAATTAAAAATAAGCAAAAATAAGTTTACTAGTGTAATGGAAAATGAGGCTATGTTCACAGCACACCTTGGTGGATTATGTCATTCTAGCTTTTCGTTGCCTTTGCGCTATCTCACAACTCTGTAAATTATGGATAATTGACAGCAATGCAAAATCATTCTGTCTATTGACAAGGAAATACATTCTTTAGTGCAAGTTCAGGTGACATCCTTCTACCCCCTGGAAAAAGCCAGTTTCACATCCATTGGTAAATTGATTTCAATATTCCTTTATTCCATATACATTTTGTCCTTATTTGACTTCTCTTTTGAAGCATACATAACAATGGGATCCTCATTAATAATAAGGTAAGTAAAACATTGTTTATTTTTATATATATGTGAACCATACATTTAACTTTTCTGAAAATTACTCTTTATCAAATAAATAAGAATTTCATGCATTTATCCAGGTAAAGGAAATTATAAAGGGCTATCATGGAATCCAAAAAAATGTCAGGACTAGGATGATAAATGAATATTCTACTTGAAAAAGAGGGCTGTATTTCCTTTATCTATTAAGGTTTCCATCAATTTAGCAGACAAGGGGGAATTTCTAGTAGAACCATCAAAATAAACTGCCATCATATCATTTTTACATAGGTTGAGATCTGCAGTTAGCTGTCTATTATAGCATCAGTTTGCTTCTGGTAAAGATTCAGACATTATCATCTAGCCGTTATTTAACTTCTGAAATGCTCAGAATTAGAAGCACCCCCACTTCAGGATGCTATCAGGTGAGATTCCTGTATTGGATGGTTCTTTTGACAATGTTATTACAGCTATTGATCCCAGAGTTGATAGACCAGTTCTGCAATATACTTTATGGGACAGTGATTCAATGAGTCAAAATTCTAAGCATTAAGAAATATGTGTAATTTTAGTCCTCAGAATTGTATCATCTATTACCCTTTGAACTCTTATTTTATTAATTTTTGATACACTGTTTCTAACCATATGTGTAAGTATGCTAAATTCATCTGGAAATAAGTTACTGATTGATATTTTTCTTGATCCAGTCATGTTCTCAACTGGTATATAAAGAAAATATATTTGAACCTGCTTTCTTCTTTTAGATAAAGGCAAAAATGATCTGTCAAGTTCTCAGTAGAAATAAATTATTATAATTACGTAACTATTTTATGAAATTTACTTTTACTAAATACATTATCATAGAATTCATGAGCACCTATACGATGAGTTGACACACAGAGGTACAATGACTGTCATCTGACATTCAGTCCCCAGCAATTTCTCTTAATGGCATCAGTGACACTGATCCAATACTCATATTCCTTTTACCATGAGCAGATGAAAACCCATTAACAATAAACAGTCATACCTCCACATGTCCCGCTGTGCTGTAGTAGCCAAGAGATGAAATGGAACAACTTGGGCAGGATGAAAGGTAACTGGTCAGACTTCCTTCCACAGGGACTAAGAATTGGGTCTCTGAGCTCTCACTCGAAACAGCTCAAAAACAATAATCAAATAGCACTTACCTAGGGAAAGACAAAAAAGCAGAGAGGATAGAGAACAACGTGAATTAGAGGGTAACACCATTATGTTCCATTGAGAGGATCTATTTTAAGCAAAGCATGTTTAATGCAACTCAAGTTCTCCACAAACTGCAGGTACAAATCCAAATTTTAAATATACCCAAGTAAAGGTCAATGGGGAAAACGGCATATTGTTGCAAAGGCCACACAGCTCGTTTGTTTTCTTTTCTGATCTGGCATTCTTAAACAGGTGCATTTATCGACCAGAACATGGGTCTTGTAACAAGACACCGGCTGGGGACTCTGCTCTGTGCCAAATAAAAAGAAAGCGGGGCGGGGGGAATTTCATACGACCCAGCTGCCTTGATGATTATGGAGGTTCTGTAGCTTGTGGTTCAGATGCTGAGAAGATTGAACTAATAAAAAAGAAATGAGAGAACTGTCATCACAGATTACATGGTATTTATTCCAAAATCTGTTCATTATAGAAATTTGCAAGACAAATGGGTTTTCAGCAAGGAATGGCAGCATTTTCCTCCTGGTAAATGCATAACGAGGCACCCAATTTGTCTAGAGCACGGTCTCTCTTCTTTTCAAATATGCCTAGCTTTAAATCCTAGTAAAATTCCTGAAAATAATTATTAGGAGGTTAGCAAAAACAAGTGGAATTTATAGTATTCTAGCCAATTATAGAGGGCTTTCATAGACATTGTCTTTTATCATCTTCATGACAACTTTTTATTGTAGTTAGAGGAGGTATTAGTATTATCTCTTCTCCCTCCTGCTCCTCCTTCATCATCATCATATTCTCTTTTAAAATAAGTAATCTGGAGCTCAGTTTAGTTAATCAGATTGCTCAAAATCACACTCATACAAAATGACTCTTACAGGCCTTGAATTAATTTCTCCCAGTTTTCCATGGTTCATGCTTGCTCTCTTGATCAGATCTTAGATGTAAAATAATGGCAGCTAAAAAGAAATACAGAGCAAGAGAGGATGAATAGGGCAATATGGGTTTATTAAGGAAGAGGAAGATAATAAAAAGAAGACGAAAATAAGAAAGGCAGAAACAGATAAAGCTAATCAAATATTCTGCTGCAAATTCATTAAATAAATTTTTACAAGTTAAGAACATATATATACAAAGGTACCTGACACAAGATATTTCATAAAAGCAATTTGCTATTATATTGTCCTTTACACCTACTGATCCCACGAAAACATGTCTAGAACCTCTGATCTCTCCAGTGGCCTCCGTTGATCCATTTACTTTAAAATATTAATAATAGTGGTCAAGGGAATAACTGTATCACAGGTATGTCATTGTACAGGAAAAAAAACCTCAATAAAAACATTTTATGGTCATGTTTAATCCCTTAGCATTGATGAATGGTTAATTCCTAGTCTGTTCACCACCCATAAAGTGTTAGGCATTTTGTTGTATTCCAGCACTTCTAATGACATCTTGGCTTTCTTCCCAGGTAATTCCAAGAGTCTGAGGCTTAGCAGACATCTGCATTACATGTCTGAATACTTGCGTGATAACAAATGCCACCATAATAAATGGTATAAAACAAGCTGTGCATTGGAGGTTCAGAAAGACCATGAAATAGTAGAAAGAGAAAGCTGTCAAACTTCATATGCATCTACGAATGTCTTAGTGACACAGTTATTATTTGACTAGGAGAGGGAGCTCTTAGACCCACACCAGCAGAAAAAATAAATGAGAGGGGACTTTAGGGAAGTACCATGGGACCATAGTGTTTGTAGCTTTTATGGGAAGGTAATTATAGTGTTATTCAATTTATAAACCGGAATGTACCTAATCCCCTCATAAACGCTTCTTATCCACCACCCAGCACTCTCTGATGCTGCTGGCCAAATAAATGGTGGTTGTTTTTACCTGGGTGATGGCAAGACTGTTAATTGTAACACTCCATGACACTTAATTATGCAAAGCAGAGAGGCAACTCTGGAGCTATTAATCAGAGGTTTGATTTAGAAGTAATTTGTTGTTGGGACCCTAGGAGCTGTTCTTCGCGCCCTTCCACTGTGCTGCACTGAGAGTTAATCCCCTGGTCTAATGAGAAACTGTGGGGCTGGAGCTAGGCACTGAGGGCAGCAAAGCAGCTTAGGTGCATCACCTTGTTTATTAATGGGAAGATACCTAATTTCTTCTACTTAAGTCACCTTTAATTACAGCAATCAAAGCCAGTGTCACTCATGGGCCATCAAGTACAAGTAGCCAATCCCTCATTTCCCAATTGCATGAAGACAGAATGAGAGAAAATGAATAGATTATGAAAAGGAGTTAATATGAAGGAAGAAGTTAACGCACACTTAAAATAGACAGAAAAATCATTTCTAGCACCCCTGAATATCTTTAGAAATAAAACACGATCTATTGCTTCTAAGAGGAATGATTCCCATATTTGCTTTGTTTAAAAAAAAGGGGGAAAAAAAAGAAAAAGAAACAACAGACACAAAATGGAATCCTTTATGCCAAGCTCCACCAAGTTTCAATGCCTAACTTAATTATAGTGCAGCTTCTCCTAAAGGTGGAATTTAAAACTAATTAATCTGGAAATTTCTGGTCAGTGCTAGTGAGGTCATCTGCATGAGTGCTTAAGACTTTTTGGGCAATTGTTCTTTTCTTGTCCCACCCTCTTTCTAACTATAGAAACTTCCCTTGTTTGCAGCCCTTCGCAGTGCCTTTCTCCTTGATAGATGGGATGCTATCCGATCATGAATTGTTTAATAAAGTCGATCAGATCTCTAAATTTATTTGTATATTATTTTAACAGCTCTTAAGTAGATGAAGGGGTAAAATTATTAGGGAGGACTAGATGTTGCTTGAGGAATTCCAAATTCACTGGTGAGAAAAGGGATCATTACTTGACAAAAACAAATGCTACCACATGAATAAAGACCTTCAACACAAACAAAATCATGTCCTGGTATAAATCTTCATATTTATTCATTCAAAAAGCACCCATAGTCCCTCTAGTAACTTACTCTCTGCACTCTTAAGTAGAGGAGAGAGGAAGACCCACGTGCCAGGTCTGTCTTTCTGAGTGCTCACAGTCAAATACAAAGGTTTGCAAAGCAAAGCAGTTAAGAAGAGTCCTGCAGAGGTACAGAAATCGTCCTGGCAGGAGAGGAAAAGTGGGACTCAGAACATAAGCAGAAGCAAAGTTACAAAATTTTACCAGAGGGGAAAAGAAGGATGGATTGTGGAGATCTAAAGAGGAGGAACTGACAGATATTTCAGAGAGAGTCATAGCATAAATAAAGTGGGGCGGGGGAAGTGCAGATCTTAGCATAAGAAAAAAGTGACATCCTGATGTTAGCCTAACTTTCAAATATTCCCTCCTGCCCTGACATGAGCAATGCTTTTAAGGCGGTGTGTTCTCCTCTATGTGCCCCCAAAGCTCTGCTCATCCATCTCCAAACTCCCCCAAAGACAGGCTATATCTGTCTTGAATGTGTTCTCCCATATCTCCCAAATCCTGTCTGTTCTTTAAGGGAAGGCTGCCCGAGTTCAAGTGATTTCCACTTCTTCTATTTCACAATATTATCTCTATCATTCACGTGCTGCTTCTAGGTATGGTTCAGAATTCCCTAAGTGCATACTTTTACTCTTAGCAATATCATAAATGCGTTAAGACAAGGATGGCACAGGTGCTAGAATTATGGCTCCCAAAGACAGTAAGTCCTAATCCCCAACATTTGAAAATACCACTGTAGAAGGAAGGGATCTTTGCAGATATTAAGGATTAAGGATCTTGAGATAGTTAAGATTTTCTTAGATTATCTCGGTGGTCCTAAATGACCTCACAAGTTTTCTTAAAAGAAGGAGGCAGAGAGGAATTTTATAAAGACTAAAAAGGAGGCAGCTGGGTGACCATGGAGGCAGAGACTGGAGCCACAATGTCATAATTCGAAGAATGTTAGCATTCACTGGGAACTTGCCTGGAAAAGAGAAGAACTGACTCTCTCCCTTGTTATTTCTGGAGAGCATAGCCCTGCCAGCACACAGAGCTTGTGACACTGCTCTTGAACGTCTCACCTCTGGAACTGTAAGAGAGTAGCTTCCTACTGTTTCAAGCTGTAGGGTTCATGGTACTTTGTTACAGAAGCCACAAGGAGCTAATATAAGAAGGTGTGCAGGAGGGTGACCATGAAGACAGAACGTCACTGGACAACATAGTTAGGTCTAGCATGGTGGCAGAATGATAGCAGTTCCTCTGTCACTCTCATGGTTGCTCTAGCTTGGGACTGCAGAAGGTCATTTGATGGATATGGATACCAGAGTCTTTGTGACGTCACTCACAGTACAGTGAACAAACACTGTGCCTATGGCAGGCAAGCAATATATAGTTTAAGATGTAGAATTCTTTGTCATTTTAGAAATAACTTGCTCAAACGTTTTTCTACAGATTTTCAATTTGGTCTCCTCCCCAAGGAAAAAAATGATCTAAACTTTGTTCTGAAATAAGTAAAGCATTTAATCCCCAACCAGATTGTCAAAATTGATAACAGCAGGAGCTTTTGGTAGGTCTGTGGGCCATGTTCTATATGTTTAAGTATGGTTGTAAGTGTCCTGTTTATTTCAGAGGCAATATCTACATAAACTTATTTGATGAGATTAGAAGAAGAAATTTGGAAAACCTCTTTAAAATGTTCCCTTGACACACAGCTTATATAATGCATGTGGACCTCTTTAGAGTAAATATCCACTTGTTTGTGCATATTTATGTGCATGTGTGGGGGTAATCAATCAGGAAGCAGCTGAAAATATGTGAAATATCATGAAGATGCATCAAATATGTGAGAATGAGAATAGAATTATAACCAATAATATGGATCCTTAGGATCCATAACCAGTAGTAATATGAATCAAGTAAAAGTATACATGAATCACTATATGCTGGACAAAAGTAAGCAGTAGAAGATTTAGTCCATATTTACACTTTTGGTGGGAACATGGAAGACGTGGAAAGACATGGACATCTTTAACCAATTAAGGGCAATGCAAGGCTTTATTGTGCTGAATTATCTGATACTGACTATAAGTGCCAGAAACACAGTCAGAGAAGGGGCAGTCCATTGTGATTTAAGATAACTGTTATCTGTATCATAAAGAGATGTGATTTGAACTAGAGTTTGAACGTCTTATATTTAAAGGGGCAGGAGTAAAGAAGGTGAAGACTTACCAGGGTGAACAGTGTAGGACAGAAATATTTGCATGTCACTTGAAAGGAATAGCACAAACCACCTTTGTCTTATTCAATATTTGACTGCTAAATTTGGTCTAAAATATGTCACATATTTGAAATCCCTTGGAACTTAAATATCCTTGTTCTCTACTCATTTGGTTAATATGAAAATTTCAACCTAAGTTCTGAATCTAAATCTTGAAAATTGAGCTGATTAGATGAGAGTCTCATGAGTTAAAAGGATGTGATGTTACACAGTGGGACGGAGCAATACAAATTTATGTAAATAAATCGAATTAGGAAAGATCACACCATGTTCTTCCTGTCTCTAATACTACTGAACAAAAGCAGAGCAGGAATGATTAATTTGCTAATCTGTTACCATATTTTCCATAGAATAATGTTCTTCATAAAAGGAGAGTGCTTGGATATTGATTACTGTTCAAGATAACTAAACAGTATTGGATGACTAGTCTGATATTAGCTATGACATATTCACAAATAAATGTGTGGAAGTAAGCAAAAAAAATGAAAGAGAATGAAAATGCAACTCAAAGGTAAATACACTGACGTCTGTTTTTGGATAATGAAATTAGAGCAAAAGAGGGAAATTGTGAAGCCCTCCTGTGCACAGGAAAGACAATTAAGAAATAGAAATGGAAGTTGGCATAAGGAGAAAGCAGCACTTGGAAAGTATTTAAGCTTGTAGAACCAATTTCGTTACCAGAAGGCAATCATACATATGGCACAAGAAGAGAAAACTCTAACAAAAATATGCCTTATCACACGGTCTCCACCTTCAACTACCTACTGCATAACAGAATGCAGATGAGAAGCTGGATGGTTTAGTGATTGCTGATTGCTGAGTCTGCTCTTCATTGCAATTGGCCTGTTGGTTCTTTAATGTTTCGCTAAATAGTAGTGCTAGAGAGCCTAGCAAGAAAATAAAGAACACCTGGATACTATTAATAACTTGCATCATAATGGATATTTGAATCCTGTATGGTGCTGAATGAGACTTTTAGAAAACATGTTGCAGATTGTGCTCTAAGATTGACCTTGACCTGTTATTGATGGTATAATACCAACAAACTGATATCAACCATTCACAATTTAGCATAAATTGTTGATCAGAGAGCAGCTTGAATTGTGGGAAAAAGGAGAATTCTAGATAAAGTCTGCAAAAACAAAGAGAAGGGAGTTGCACTGTTAAGTGGAAAAGAAGTTGCAGAATAGAGACAACCCAAGTTAACATTAGGAGACTGAAAACAGTATTGCTACCATACTGGTTGTAGATTTAAACTTTAACATCCTCCATAATAACTTAATGTGAATAACACTCTTGCTCAGTCAGGTTTTTATGTAAAGTAAAACTCTCTGAATCTTATTGATACACAAGGAATCCAAGTCTGCTAATGGTTAAATACACAGGTGGGTTAGAGTCTGCATCCAGGTAATACCTACACTCTCATAAGTGTAGAAAATGTCTATAATCAAACCTTGGATCATTAAATGAATAGGAAGAGGGGGATAACATACCTGATAGTAATAAGTGATAATGATAGAGATATTTCTTGGCCCCTTTCTTTGGAAGAACATCAAAGATCTATAGGCCACAAAAATTCATGGAATAAACTAAGAAACAACAGACACTATCCTAAGCACTTTGCCATAGGGCATGAACTGGAGACAGGTATGACTTTCATCTTATAGATTGAGAAACAGTGTCCAGAGGGAGTTTTATTCTAGTTCCACAACATGCTCTTGGATTCCAGAACCATTCATTTGACCATAAATGCCAAGATTTCCTTGAAAACAGAAGTGCGAAGCCATGGAATTCCCTCAGCATTTGAGCCAAGGTTAGGAAAGGTAGCTGAAAATCTCCTTCTTATAGTAGAATAGATCTAGGGTCACTCGTGTTGCCATGCAAAGTGCACAGTAATGCTCAGCATTGAGAAGTGAATATACTAACCACTCCCCAACTCCCTCCTCACCAAAAATAGCTTTGAGATGATTTTCCTAATAAAGATAAACCTTAAATAATGTCATGGGAATTCATAGGAGAATAAGATTTATTTATGGCAATGATCTTCATAACTCAATTTCCTAAACTCATCTAATGTGTAAGGAGACCAGCTTATATCAAGATAAAAGTTATAAATTGCCCATAGGCAGCTCAAGGCTCCATGACCCAGATGGAGTAGGCAAGCCTCCACTACAGCTTTTATACAAAGAAACAGTTGATTTCCTAACTCTCTCTCATTACTGCAACAATTCCCTTTCTTCTGTTTACAACAAATGAGAAAAATCTTTCTTTTGTTAATATGTATGAGGCTTAAATAAGAGACATGAAATAGAACACACAGTAACTGTCTTAGAAAGATTCAATGAACATTTCTTATTGCATTATTGTCCAGACTAACAGCTGTCCCCATAACCCCCTCTAAGGATGGCCACAACAGGAGGATGCCAACAGTGGAAAAGAATGACTGGTTCAGAAATATTTTCATTATGTGTGTAAATAGGCAGAACTTTGTGGGAGGTTAGAAAGCCTCCCTCTTGGTTAGGAAAGCAGGAAACACAAATAAAATTATCATGAACTATAGGAGGTCTGACTGTGAGAATTATTAAGTGCCTTAGACAAGGATATACAATTATTTTTAAATAACAATTCATGTTTTAAGTGATTGTCTATGATAGCCATGCCTATCATGTTCCCTAATCTCTCCTGGAAGGCCAAGTTTACTCCTGTCAGAACTCAGATTTCCTGGAGGCAGAGATTTTCCTCACCCTCTGCCCTACATATGCACAAAAGTGTCCATCGTTCCTATTCCTTGAATAATAAGTACCCACATGTGTTCCCAGGCATCCTGGGAACCCCTCTACACACTCTTCAGAGCAGCAGTTTTTCTGTTGATCATAGCAGCTCATCTTAGAATTACAGGAGCGGGAGCCAAGATCAATGGCAACCTGATTTACAGCAGCTCTTACCAACAGCTTGTGGAAATTAGAAATAAATACGGGGTCAAACAACTCTCCAGTAATTTGACATTGGTAAATCTGGCTTATTTAGAAGTCTTAAATAATAAGAACCTTCACATCTTCATTTCAACTGAAAGCGCATCAGTACATTGCCTGAAGAGCCTTTTAGGGCTGGAAAGGTGCTTTAAGGTATATAGCCATTAGAAGCATTTTCCTACTCTCTTAACTATTGTAACAAATGAATAGGCAGCACAGCAGGACACTGTAACTCTTTGCAGTCTTAACTGGTACATAGTCAGTCATATGAGGACTGTCCTTGGTACTGAAATGAGGTCTGCAGGTCTTTTAACAGGTTGTACAATAAGTCAATAAAACAGGTATCTGTTTACCTGAGGACACAAAACAATTCTGAAATTACATGGATTTAAACAAAATAGAATCAATGCAAAATATCACAAACCATTCTATAGCGAAACATAGTTATTTTAAGAAAATGACTATGGTGTTTGTATTTGAATAATGAATTGACTTGGTTATTTCAAAGTTGACTCTGGTTCTAATTTACAAAGGAAAACTAATTTCTTGTCATGGAACTGCCTAGAATATGAGTTTTTGACTTTCCAGAGGCATTAGTGTAACTCATGTGGAAGCAGTCCCTGTTTTCTGTGCACATCGCATGGTAGTTTTTGTTAACACACCATGGCAAAAATGCAAATGTTACATGTCTGTAAAAGCATCTGATATAATAAAATGTGACTACAGACCATAAGGAAGTTATCTAGACCATCTCACCTCCTAGAATTTCCATTAAGTAATGACAGGGCTTTAAAAAAAAAAGAGGACATTCTACAATTTGGTGTTGTTTCATGATTGCCTGATACCAGAATTTTCATCATGGTTAGCATATTTTCGTGCCACAATTTGATTAATTTTATGTTGATTTTCCCCTTAATAGAGACACATATATCTGGCCACTTAATGGGCTAGCCTATGACTGAAAAATGTCTGCTCAATTCAATGCACTGCACGTGTGGTTACTGGAAAAGCCTTCGTTGCCCATACAGTGGATAAACTGGGACATCTTTAAGAGCACACGATGACTTGTAATGACACAAATCTGAGCTGGAGGTCATGGTCACTGACTGGCCACAGCTTTGATCTCCTCCATTTCACCCAACTCTCCTTCACCACCTCCCTCTTGAATTTCAGAGGCACAACATCTCACACATGTACAAGTTCGCATTTTAAGTGAAAATGAGCAAGTGTCAGAGTCATCAAAGTAGATGAGCAGTGGTAGTTAAGGGTAGGGAAAGAAAATAATGTCCTAAAAGCAAGAAAAATATTAGAGATAATCAAATTCAACTCCTAAATTTTTAAACGGGAAAGATATTGAGATTCAAGGAGATGCAATAGAATGATCAAGCTGTACAGTGAAAACTAAAATGAAACTTCCAATTTTGGTTTCTATACTCTCACTGCTACATTCTATTGCAAAGTGTCTTTCGATGCCTTGCACATGTCCACAAAGGAGTAGGCAGGAGAAGACTGAAACAGACAAAGTCTTTTTTAAGCACTTCATTCACCTTTTCCCGAATTCCTTTAGGTCACCTGCATGCCTATGGAGAAGGCTTTGTGACTCAGGTCAAATTTGCTTCCGGTTTATCACCTGGACTACATCCCAGGCAAGAAACACGGTATGGGGCAATAGGATCAACTTTGGTGTTAAGTGTAGTCATCAAGTGGCAAATGGGGATTGAACACAGGTCTGTTTTGATTCATAATGCCTACACTATTACTTGAGTCACATTCAGAGTGACCAGGAGGTGAAGGAAATGAACTCCACAGAATGCTTTGCCCACAGTAGATGTTCAACTAATCTTATTCTTTTTTTCTATTTTACCTCTTGGGCAAGTTATCATGAACTTACTGCTCTCAGAGCATTTTTATTACTCAAAAGACTTTGTACCCTTTTTTTTTTTTTTGCAGTCATTGAACATATATGAATTTCTAAATCAGGTTCAGTAAAGGGAGCTATAGAACTAATAACCAAATGTTGAGGTCAGAGCCATATTGGGAAGGACTTTATATGTAATACAAAAAATGTGAGCCTTTATCTTATGGGCTAAAGGGTAATATTGAAGAATTTTAAGCAGCAGAACCATATAATCTGATTTTTATTTTAGGTGAATCAATTTGACTGCCATGTGAAGGATGGATCAGAGGTGGAAAAAAAAATCATGAGGAATTCCAGTTCCAGTGGTCTAGCCACAGAGAAATGAGGAAGGCAGTAGGATATGATAAGAACAACAACAACAAAAAAATACACCCTAACATTGTCTCCTAGTTGGTAATATTTTCCCTCATAGGAACATGAATTTGCAATGTGACTTGAATTGTGGTTAAATAAATAAGCAAGCAAATTTTAGAGAATGAGAGCCAGGGTTTTCCCTGTTGAAAAAGAATTCTCAAATAAGAAAAGAGTGGAGCTAGAATAATCCCTGCAGGGTACTGGATATAGTCAGATGTATCAATTGATTTATGGGACTTTCAAGTATATATACAGATAAACATATAAATATATATGTTATATTTACTTATGAATATAATTGCCATCTCTAACTTTATTTATTTCCATTTCTATGTTTATAGCGAGTTCATGGCAAAGGAGCACACATTCTTAAATTTCTTAGTCCTGTCTACTGAGAGGAACTAGATGCTGTCTCCCCTCTTCAGCAATGAGGACATCTAGAACCTAAATCTTAGTTTTAAATACCATTCTCCAATTTAAAATAACCAAAACTCCTTAGAAAACTGGTATATTCTAGGGATAGGTAAAAGAAGTTATAAAAAGAGTCTGTAGTGTTTCATAGTTCTGGAAAGTAAAAAGGCTTAAAAAGAGAGAGGGCTGTGTCTATACTGAAAAGATGAAGGAGCCAACTTGAAAGAGTTCTCAATGACTAAAGATGGAAAAACGTGAGTAACAAAATACATAACAAAGATGAAAAAACAAGCATGAGTCTATATTAATACAAATAAACAAATATATACATATGGTGAAGAAGAAACCACTTGTTCTTACAGAAGAATGCCAATGAAAATGTTAAAAAAAAAAAAAAAAAGAGCTGCCCTCAGGGTTTAGCTCACCAGGTGTAGTACACATACATTCCAAGGATTCTCATTCAAGAATTCAAGATCCAGGGACAGGGAAGCAACAAAGATGAACAACTGGATAAAATAAATAGCATGATTATTCCTCCTCTCTCTTCCTTCCTGCCTACCTACTTGCCTTCATTGCCACCTATATTTTTCCTTTAGAAAATAAAAATTAAAAACTTTACATTTAAATTTTAAAAATTAGGTAAACAGATCACCATTAGAAGCCACAGCAAAAATTGCTCCTGTCAAGAACCAACAACTGATGCTAAAACTAATGGAAATAGGAAATGTCCTCTCTCCCCCAAATATTTAGGATAAAAAAGAGTAACTTTACAGTGAAGATTTCTTTCAGATACTATTTAAGATGCTAGGGATAAAAAAATGTCACCAGTATATGATACAATGTACATACCATGTACCTGCTGATGTGATGAAGTATGAGTGGAACATAATTTCTGGGATATCTTCTGAAAAAGTTTTAATCTCATACTGATTTGAGAAAGCATCAGTAAAACCAAAGTTGAGGAATATTATAGAAAATAATGAATAGTACTCTTTCAAAGTGTCAAGACTACAAAAGACCCAGAAAGACTGAGAAACCATCACCTTTAGAGAAGATGAAGAAGACATGACAACTAAATATAGTATAGGATCCTGGATTGGGTCCAGAAACAGAAAAATGGCATAAGAGAGAAAATTGTTGAAATATGAATAAATTCTTTTAGTTAAAAGAATTCTACCAAGGTTAATTTATTAGTTTTGGTAATTACATTCTGGTTATGTAAGAGGTTGACATAAGGAGAAACTGAATGAAGGGTATTTGAGGCTTTCGATATTACTTCTATAACTTTTCTGTAAGTCTAAATTCATCTCAAAACTATTAGGGAAAATTGTCGACAGTGGAAATGGAGATGGAAACTAAAGGTAGCAGAATCTACAAGACAGGTGATAAATGAACTGTAGAGTGTCAGGGCGAGGATGAGTGACATACATCAACGTGGGGGATGGGGGAGTGCAGGCTTGGGAGGGCAATGAGGATTACATTTTGGGACATGCTGAGTCTGAGGTGCTTCCAGGACATCCAGATGGACATGTAATCTAGGCAGTTTGATGAATGTGTCTAGAGTCCAAGGAAGATGAATTGGAAATATAAATTGTGAAGTAGTCAGCATCTGAAAGTTTTTTAGAGGCATGAGAATGGAGAGAATCATAGAGAAAACTGAAAAGTGATTAGAGAAGAGTTAGGGGTATGAAACTCAACTTTAACTCCTGCTCACATTAATCTTATTTTACAGATTCTTGTGGGCAAAGGGAATGTGTTTTTTTCATTTCTGTGTTTTCTCCACTTATTATATTACTTGACAAAATATGTTTGCCACAACACATATTCGACATATCTGCAAGAATGAATAAATGAAGAAATGCGTCTATCTCATGGATACCATGATTTCACAGACCTTCAAATCTTTTTTAAAGTATATTTCATTCTTCTAATTCAGCATCCACGCATTTCAAGTTTTATTTAAAACGCAGTTCCCCTACTTCAAAAATCTAGGTAACTGGTAGAATTGACATTTAAAAGCAAATTCTACTTTTATATAGTACTATATCAGGTTATTCTGATAGTTAGTCACCTTAACCTTTCTAAGAGAATGTAAAACAATGCAGTCAGAACTGAACAATAACAGCACAGGAAATGCTTTGCTTTGAGTTCTACGCTTTACCAGTGGGTCGCCTCTAAAACAGAGCAGGTCATCCTACTCCTACTGTCCTTGGTGAATACTGGAGATGACTGTTCCAGGCAGAATTCAGATGAAATCAGTCAATCTCAAACAAATTAGAATTCTCAACCTGATCTCCAGCCTCCAACAGAAAGCTCAACACCTCACATGCATCCACAGTTTCTCTCAATGCAGAGTTCTGTCTGTGCTCCCCAGTACCTTAGACATAACTCCCAGTGCGCTATGCAAATATCCTGCTAACACGGTTTGTTTTGTTCTAGAAAACAGTAAAATATAATGATATTTAAAAAGACAAGTGGCTGCTGAAATCCCCATAACATTGCGCTATTTGGGAAAACAGAGCTTACCTGAATATTTTAGGCTTACCAATTGCCGACCAGATGGCAGGCCGCAATATAAAAGGTATTACAGAGCTCCAACTCCTTCTGTATGTCATTTAGTAGGATATTGTCTTCAGAATCCTGTTGAGTTAGCTATTCCCCTCCCCCTTTCAGTTTTATTTCCTCATGCTAACACTAATACCTCAAGGGAAAACTTACTTTAATGTACTGCTGTGTAATATTAATTTATCATCTTTGCTCTTACTGGCATTTCCGTGAAGTTCTCCCAGCGTAGACATGGGGAAGAAAAGGTGGGTAATGGGGCAGGTGAAAGATGCAGACACAGTCTGGGTTATATAACTTGCGACATTTTCTCCAGTTAATTGGAAGCCTTAAGAATTTGGCCCAGACTCTTTAGAGATTTTATCAAGCAAACCTTATTATTAGAGATGGAGTCTTAGGGTTCTAAAGGCAAAAGATTCAGCTGGCATTCCAATGGACAATGGGATGGGGTGTTTGGGCCACTGCCGGCCACAGGAGATGAAAGAGTTCTTAGTAGGGAGAGAGGACATGGTGCTTCAAGGAAAGCATAATTCACCGGGGTCCAGAAAGAGGCACGTCAAGAGTAGAGGAGACCATGATGAGATCTGGAATGTGATCTGCACCAGATGAAAGGGTCACAGCTCAGATCTGGGTCCACAGTCTGGGAGTAAGTGTTAAATCACCCACCAAGCTTTGAAGCAACTGTGACATAAGATCAAATAAATCAGGCATTCAGGCACAGAAGCAAGGTAGTGGCAGATATGAGGATACAGTGCCAGAATCACAGGCACAGTGCTTCTCCATTGGGAACTAGGAAAAAGTTAGACACTGAGCGGTAGAAGCAGCCTCTAGCTATGTTTACCGCTGTGGGATTCGTGAACTCCCCACTCCAGAGTCAGCTCAGGACCAACCTGCAAAATGACCTAGAGCTCTCCAGGGTGAAAAAAATCCAAGGAAAAAAATATATATATGCAAAACACTACATATAATTTATGATATATTATATAATAATATAATATATAACATTTCTATACATTAAAAATGTATATATACACATTTCAATATCTTTTATATATGACACATTTAAAAAGAATACATACACTTAAACCAGATTATTGAAGGAGGTATCGTAAAGAAGAAAGTCAGTTGAAGACTCACATGCTAAATACTTTTTCTCTGTAAAATAGAAATTGAAAATGTATTTTTATCCAAATTCTCTTCAAAATATTTTATAGCAAATGTGTGGAAGTAATAAATGTATGTGGCTAATGAGGCACATCTAATTAACCGATAGAAGAAAATATCTTTCCTCTCCATAAGCATTCCCACCGTCACCACCAATGACGACAACAAAACACCTCTTTGAGAGACTTGTTTTGCAAGTCTCTTCTGCTCTCTTCTCTCCTTCATTTCACCCATTCTATGTGTACTAAGCAGCAGTCTCTGAACAGAGAGAAAGAAATGATGGAGGATGAGCTGAAGCCCTGAATAGGCTGTTTAAATTAGTTCCAAGGCAAGGGTAATTGTCTAGCTCTTCCCTTTGCTCGATCTGTGTAAACATAGACTTAAATGATTGATCAAAGATATAATAGTCACATAGTGATCAAAAGAAAATTAGGGAAGCTCTCAGGTTTAGAGGAAAATAAAGCCTCAAACCCCAGCTCAGTCTCTCCTTTCCATCCACAGTCCACAAAGGAATCATTGTTTACTTAGAGGGAGAATAAAGAGAACTCACGCAAACAAAGGAAAGCTTCCAGCTTGCTGATACCCAAAGCTCCGAGTTCATTTTATTGCTCTACCACATGGTAGAAAGCCTAACTTTTTTGAACCTCAGTTTTCTCATCAGCAGTCTCATCAGCAACTAACTCTCAGGTTTATATTGATGATAAAAGGGTAAGATTTGTATTAAAACTCAATTATAATCCTCATTAACAAGTATCCTAATGGCAAGTTTTCTGGGAATGAGTGAATGAATGAATGCATGGACACAGTAGTCTTGTCACTGAATCTTTACAAGAACTACATAAGCCTGTACTACCATTTATCTTTATGGTATGTATCACTATCTTTGGACAAACATGCCATTTTTATATCTCCGGTGATCAGAACAGAGTTTGGGAGACATTCAGTAAGTATGTGTTACCTGCATGAATGACATCATGAATGTTGCAGCCAGATTTTGGACTCAGATCTTCCTGACTGGAGAGCTGGTATGAATGTATTAACTCTAAAATAAAGTGGGTGGCAGATTTCATTCAAGACCTTGTTGTGTCTTATATCATGTTGGTACACAGAGTAATATCCCCTGAAAATGCCCATATCCTAATTGCCAGAACCTGTGGATGCATTACTTTACTTGCCTCAAAAGATTTTGGAGATGTGATTAAGGATGTCAACATGGGGGAGATTATTGGATTGAGCTCAGCTGATGATCGCAATTTATTCATGTGGATTCTTAAAAGTGGAGTCTTTCCAGGCTTTTGTCAGAGATAGAGAAGTGAGTCTGGGACAGGGTCAGAGAGATGCTATTATGTTATTTTTGAAGACGAAGGGACCATGGACCATGGAATACAGGTGACCTCCAGAAGCTGAAAAAGCTCAGGAAGTGGGTAATCTACTAGAACCCCAAAAAGAAAGCAGTTCTATCAGCACCCTGTTTTCAGTAGTGATACCCAAGTCAGATTTCTGACCTTCAAAACCATTAGATAACTCATTTCTGTTGTCTGAAGTCACTGAGTTATAGTACGTGTTACAGCAGGGATGACCAGTGTAAGGAAGTCCGTTGCTTACTTGTAGTCAAAATATGACTTCAGACATCATAGAAAGCTTCTACTCACATTTTTCTAAAACTTAATTGGATTCAATAAAGTACCTGTTAAATAGTACCAAACATAGGGTCAAAATTAAACAATTCATAGCTTGGGACCAACTGCAAAAGTTTTGCTTTATTTTATCTCTACAGGAGCTAATAAGACAGCCCTGAAGCTTCAACTGATTATTTTTTGGTCTCAGAAATGTGGGCTGACTGACTTCCACATACTGCTTATTAAGCAGTCGGTGGTACTATGTATCTGGAGGCAAAATCTTCCTCTGATACTGCTTTGCATACTGTCTTTCATAAAAAGAAAAAAAAAAAACAAAAGTTCATGCTGTCATGGTTTCAAGTGCTTCTTCCTGGGCACACTAATTGCTACTGCTTTCGAGTCCAGGGGCCCTTAAGGTGTGTGGCTTTTCACTGGCTCCTCTTCCTCAGCCGTCAGCCCAGACCTGGCAGCATGCAAATGCTCGGGGAGCCTGCGGCCCCAGTAATGAACACTGCAGCAGAAAATAATGCACAGCCATTCACCACTGCAGACGGCGAAGTGGGCAGTCATTTCAGCGTCTATTCCCCAAATACTGTTTGCAGTCATACTGTAATTTTGGCAATCAGTGTAGCAGATGAACATACCGTTTCATCTGAAATATTTGCAAAACATGATAGGACCTTGAAAACCACACCTCTGTGTGTGTGTGTGTGTGTGTGTGTGTGTGTGTGTGTGTGTGTGTGTGTGTGTGTGTGTTTAAAGATAGACCATGGGTGTTGGGTAGACTGTAGAACTAAAAATTGTACCAAGTAATAATCTAGCTGAATAAGGTAAAACAGGAAATCTTGCAAGTTCATTAAAAATAAATTAGATGCTTGTCTCCTAAAACTTTTTCTAGCGTTATTTCACTTACTATTTTTTAACCTTAAAAAATGAAGGCTTAAGTAAGTCCAGAATAGCCACTTGTCTAGCTTTTTTCCTTTAAAATATGAAACTTAATGCAGGTGACATTTCTAAAGTGGGATCTAATGGCAATAAAAGTCAATTGGCCCAGTCAGCCTTGGACATACTATGCTTGCATAATAGACATGTTATTCTAACTGAGTATTGCTAAACTCATTTGCTTATAAAATAATCTCGACCACCAAAAGGACTCTTCATTTTCAGATTGGACACAGAGAAGAAGGCACACATGTTGAACTGAAGCCTGGAGAAAATCCACCAACAACGAACTAGGAAACCATTTCTTTCCAAAGTCACCCCAGATGAAATACACATCTGAAGACATTGAATTGCAGACTTTAAATATCATTTTAAAATCTCTCCTCATATTCTTCTATATTATAGTCACAGAATCAATATCTTCATCATCAATGAATTAATTCAAATATTTATTAAATTTCTATGTGGTAGGTATTACCCTAGATTTGGAGCATATGGCAATAAGAAAATAATCAAAGGATGCTTGGCTTCATCGAACCATCATATAACAGAGACTATTGATGATACAGCATTCAGAGAGCAATGAATGCTGAATGAGAAAAGCTAAGTGGAAATGAGGGTGGTGGTGATAGGATATAAATGAAGAGAGTGGACTTGATAATCAGGGGAAGTGCATTCCAGGCAGATGAAACCAGAGCAAGGTTTGCGATGTTGGGAAGTATTTTATGTGCTTGGGCATCTTGGAAAAAGTCTAAATGAACAATTTTGAAGATGCTGATCCTATAACACAGAATACAGGTGTTAACCTTTTAATTTTGATCAGGGGATAATACAATAGGAATTAGAAATTGTGCTTTATGATTTTTAACCCTTGGTCTTAAACACGTAGATTTAATTTTTGTTTATATGAATAAGTATGGGTATTAAATGACATCAATTTATGCATATTATTACATATGTATTACATATGTGAGGATATTCAGTACTAGCAAAAAATAGAATGCAGTAAAGAAATGATGATTTCTTCCCCAAGTCCCATGTGAATGTTTTTTTAAATATTCAATGGCTATTTTTCATATTCAATTTAGTTACTATATTTAATTGAATATAAAATGTCATTTATAAACACATCATTAGTTTACGATCTTCTAAGGAAAAAGTAACTCCAATTAACCTATAACATAATTTCAAAGACATCATAACTTCAGAAATGTTTTAAAATTGGAAAACTTGTATATTGAAAAATAAACAAAATGCAGTTAATTCACCCCTTACTGACCTACAAAATGCATGCATTTGACTTACTTTGTGTACTGTTTATGCAAAACTTGTTTGTTATCCTTGTCTCAAAGTGGGATCTGTATTTCTTTGGACTACTTGCTGAGAGAGAAAAAGCATTTAGAGTGCACCCTGGTGGCCTAGCAGTCTAGTACACCTCAGAGCAGTCCCACATACATCCCAGGGTTCAAGAGCCAGGGCCGGGATGAACAACAAATGTGAACAACTAAATGAAAAAAAATTAAATAAAGCTCTTCCTCTTCTTCTCTTTTCCTTCCTTCCTGTTTGCCTGCTCACCTGCATTCCTGCCTGTACCTTTCCTTTACAAAAAAAAAAAAGCTTTTATTCCAGGGCATTGTTCAGTCTCAATGGACCTGATTGTTAGCAGCAGTGGCCCTTGTGGCATTGGCAGTGAACTTGGACATGAGTTTCGTTGTGATGTTATTCGTGGAGTGTCTGTAGAGTCTCTGCTGGTGAGTCTCTGCCCATCACTGTGCCTGCCCACCTCTCCAGTGTAAATTTACACTGGCTGGGAGCGTTCAGAGCCATCATAATGGTGAGTGATTGCACCTACACCATCGCCTTTATTTTATATCCACATATGTAGCTTCCAGCACAAGGTCCAAATTCTGTTTCTTCCACTTCTCTTTGCGTGTTGTCCACGTGGCAGTGCCTGTGCTGAAATTGTAAGCTCATATTGACGTTCAGACAGTTCTACAGAGCTTGATGAGAACAGTTGCAATGTTGATTGAATACCTGTTATTAGGCCTGCTTCTCATCACGTTACGTGTTTTTAAAATTCTGAACAACATGAGGAGCGGGAATCTAGTATCATTATTCCCGTTCACAGATGAGGAAACTGAAACGCACACAGGTGGGGTTACTTGTCAATGGACAGAAGGCAGGACACCGCTTTCGTGCCCTGGTGCTCATCAGGCCATGCTTGCCATCAGTGCTGCCTTCATTCAGGGTGTTTGATGCCCTGGAGCACATTCACCTGATAGCTCAGCTCCATTCTGCCAGCCTGAAGGCTCACAAGAAGGACAGCTGAATTCAGTGTGATGACAACTTCCAACCCAGTCTTGCTAGCAGCTTCACTGATATCACTGGGCAGTGGTGCTGAGATTTCTTTACTCCAAATCTGACTGCCTAACCTAGGACAGCAGTCAGAGTCTTCCCTTTGCTGCCTTCTCTTTAAAACACATGGCACATCACCTTGACAAGCTAAGACATTCAGCAGTTCAGCCAAGTGGGCCAGCCAGGTGAGCCGCATGTGGGTGGCAATCTGCTCTTCCCTAAACCACAGAACCAGTCATAACACAGTTCATGGCTGCCCAGCTAGGTCTTACCCACCCTTACAGTAGGAAGGAGCTGCTCTGGAGCCCCTGACAGGGTGAAAAGTCTTTGTTCAGAAGCACTTGGAAATTGTACTTAGTGGTAGTCCTGCTGGAAGAAGTTTTATCCATGAATTAAATCTTCGCCAGCAAGAGACAGCAGT